>JAEBDU010013140.1:815081-958609 GCA_016802625.1 Heliconius numata
TAATGCTACAACACCTTTACTACAATATCTAATTACTAAGCCTGTTTGTTTTACTTGGCACCGACTTCAAAATTATAAAATCTTTGTAAAATTATTTTTCACTTTTTAGTTCCTTGTTAGAAGTCGGTTTTTCTTTTTGTTAAGAATTAATTTATTATCTTTAGTTTTTTACATTTTACAAATATAATAATATTTTAATGTGACATTTTGTTTATTTATACCGTAGTAATTTATTCATTTGGTGATCGATTTGTTTTTTAATTTAATCATTGAAAAAAATATTTTAATTAAAATAATATTTTGAGTTCATTATGCTAATAAAAAGGAAAATAATTAGAAACTATGTAAATAAAAAAAATACCTTTCGAAGTCCGATTAAAACTGCATTAATAATTGTTATTACGTACTTTAAAATAAAATCGATAGTTTACTAAACTTCGATATACTGTAACACACTTTTGTACTGACTTTCTTTAAAAAACGCCAAATACCGACTGGCACGGTTACTGAAGGAACTGAACAAAAAAGTAAAAGTAAATCAATATAATGATAGCCGTTCCGTTAGCATGTTCGTGCAACAAGACATAGACGTCTTTTTTATGTTTTCTTTGAAATACATCTCAATTATTTATTATTTTTTTTACTTTTTAGGGTTCCGTACCACAAAAGGTAAAAATGGAACCCTTATAGGATCACTTTATTGTCTGTCTATCCGTTTCGCGTAATCTAAAATTCAGATATAGGGTCCCTTGAAGAAAAATTAATCTTCTAAGTCAAGGCAATCAATAGATCCTCGCAGGATTTACGCATCGATTTTGCTGCATTTGCATGAGATTCGCCATGTAATCAAAACGTTTAGAGTACTTACTTTGAACTTATAATTATGAAATTTGGCACAGAATGAGAACTTAAAATTTAAATAAAGTAAAAAATTCCGAAAGTGAAAATTAATAGATATTTCATACATTCTCGAACCTTCCTGTATTTAAATTATCAACTTAAAAACATCCTCATCTTCATCAAATCTGACACTAACCTACATCCAGCCCACACAATCTCGACAATACATTTTAGAGCAATAGATATGAAATTAGCTAGAATCAATTAGGCAACAATTAATCACGGGCGCATCCGTTGCACATTCATCATAGCACTGTCGATCAATCTTATACGCGATTCGGCCGTTTGCTGACCGACATGCTTCGTTAACTTACTTTAGATATCTATTTGGATGGCGTTATGTGTAAATCAAAGTATATGAGACGTACTGTACAGGTGTGGTTATGAGGCTAGTTATGAGGTCATTTATATAAATTATATTGGGAATTAATATATTTTAGGTTAGGTTGTAGCTGCGGCTTCGCCCGCTTGGTCAAGTGGAAGTAATTAAGAGTTTTGTATGACGTGTGACTTTGACCGTAGGTACAGTGGGTTACATAGAAACCATTAACATGATGAAATTTTTAACAACTTTTCTCGATAAATGAACTACCCAAATCAATAATATTATTACAATTCGAACCAGCAGGTCCTGAGATTAGTCTAAACAACCAAACAAACTCATAATAGAAGTATAGATATAAATTATAATAATCATTAGGTCCCCCTGCATGCTTCGATAGAGACAACGCTTGAGGTTTCTGTACAACAATTTCGTTGAAGAAACTAATCGAATAGAAAACATATACGATTTGCTTTCTCAATTTTCTATTTATTCGAAAATTTCTCATGTACGGTATGAGAGAATTCAGTATTGCCACATTGTCATTAAATAAAATTACCAAATTTTCCTCTTAATATAATTCGAATTTTCACAGTAACATAATAATTAAAGTAACTTAAACCAAAGGCATATCCATTGCTGGTACCGATCACAAAACAATAAGACATTACAAACACATATTAAGAGATAAAAGTTAAATCATCTAAATGTATCTTTCATTTATGCATTGCGATGGAAATATAATGCTGATGGAAGACATTGAGGAAGAAACCTGTACATCATAACATTTTCCCTAAATATTTCATTTAAATTCACTGAGCTTACAATAGCTTGAAGTTCTTCTGTAAATAATACGAATAAGAATAAGGATTTAGATGCCAAATAAGGATTGATTAGAAAACTTATTCGTCTTAGAGAAAAGAGCTTTAAAATTAATTAATATTTGTTTGTTATGCTATTATAAAATATATTGTTTCTTGTAAATTATGTTTTGGTATTCAGCATCACACTGTATTCCACATCCATCGGGGTAGGCAGAGAGAAACTAGTGTTAAAACACTCCGTTTCTAATATTGAATAAAATGTATCGAATTTCTATCTATCTAATCTATATTTAATAGATGGACTTTTTTCTGTAAAGATAAAATATACTCCCGATATTTAATTAAAAAACCTAGCACCTCGTTGAAACTACATGAACTATGAACCTAATATAATAGTAATAAGCAATTGACCTATTTCCGTGGTCAATCTAACCAAAACCGGCCATGTAGAAATTACGATAACAACTAGAAATATATGTATATAGAATACAATACACAAATGGGTAAATATGGAACATAAATATACGTTCATACGCGATAGTGGGGTATTATTATCGCCCAAATCATAAAATAGGAGAAAGGACCTAGTGGTATATCACTCTGTTATTCACTTGTTTTATCTGCATGCTCTATTCTGCACAGAGTAAGTCTGCTTACTCTGTGCAGAATAGAACATGAATAACTAGTATTAAAACAAGCCATTAAGACATTTCTCTTTAAGGCATTACGCGTTATGTAGCGGAACCCAACGCCGTGCTTTGCATAGTTACCAAAGCGAAAAATTAAAATATTAATTGTTCCCCCCAAATAGGAATCGAACCCTCAACCATCCCGATAACAGTCGCACTCTTGTGCCTCTTCGCCACGACTGCCTTTTAACTACTAAGCTGAGTAATTCAAGAAAGAGGTTTACATGAATGGAACATATACATTATATTATTTTACTCCAAGCGGGTAAAGCCGCAAGAGGAACCCTAACATTAAGTGAAGACTTATACCAAATTAAATAAAGCAGAAAGACGAGACAAGAAAGAAAAGAAGAAGACAATAAAGAAAAGACATGACAGAAGAAAAATCACTTTATATCTCCTATATTCATTCTTTTTTGACTAAAAGTGAAGCTCACAAAAGTTCTAATATAACATCTTGAAACATATCTCATCTGAAATATAATAGGCTAGATTAATATAACCTAAAATGGAGTATTATGTAGATTAGTTGGGGCATAAATCCTCCTTTCATTCCAAGCGGCCATTAATTATAATTCCGATCTCTGGCTATACCATAATTTATGCACTAATTGATTTCTGTACTCAATTTCATTTTCGGGTAAGCCGAAATGATCTGATGCGGATCGATTTGGATGACAAAATTGGTGTTAGGTTCATATTGTTGCATTTTTAAGTGCATAGTGGATAAGTTGAATTCTTTTGAATATTGAATACTTGACTTTTGTTCAGGAGCTAGGTTTAGGAGGTTACCTTCTGAATATAACAATAAAAGTTTAGTTTTTTGGCATGAAAACAAAATATATATATATATATAAAAATGCGATACCATCATAGCAATTATAAGTGTTTCCATTATAAGTAAGTAAGTTGAGGGCAATCGTGTCATCAAGGCACGAGCGTGCGGTTGTCAACTAAACAAGTTATAGGTTCGATTTCTACACGAAAAAATGAAAAATTAAATATTATCATTTCCTCGCTCTGATAAAGCGCAGTGTTGAACTCTGTTCCACTCAACACTCAGCGGAAAATGGGCAAATCATGAAAAGTCTTAAATTTCAACACTAGAGGATATGTATCCTCTAGTGTTGAAATTTAAGACTTTTCATGATCATGATGTTAAAATAAATACAGGTTACAACTTCTCTACTTCGTTATTATGGCCACCAAACCAAATAATTAATCATGCCGCTTTTCCTACACCACCTACCACCAATTACAAAAAGAAAAAGAAAAAGATTATAAAGTTACATTAATAAAAGTACAACCCAAAAGTTCCAACCATTCTTGACCTATTAACTTTCCACAAAACTCATCAAACATCCAAACTTACGGCCCTAATGAATAAGGCTATTAATTTCAAAAAGTTTGTTATCATGTAAAGTAGAATTACGTTTCGGTCATAAATCAAGAACATAAATATTAATGTTGCCATCTCAAATGGCTTGCTGTTAACATATACCATTCCCGTCATGTAGGCACCCTAACGTGACTTTTGTGCTAAAAATTCGTTTTAGCTAAAATAATTTTAAAATCCAAGGTGGGTTACATTCGGAATCTGTGAAAGCGTTTTGGAATATATTAGGACCTTGATGTTATATTTAATTTTTTATTTTTTTTTGTATAAAAATATAAAGAAAGGTAGCTTGCCTTGTGATCTGATTAGGTTGGGAGTTCTTAGGAACAATGAAAAAGGCATTTCAAAAAGAAGTTCTACGAATCCAGCTATTTTTCTTATTAAACCAAGGAGTTGTTATTTTTCTTGTAAGAATCTCATTTAAAAATATAAATATATAAATTAATGTTAAAATCGAAATATTGCATTGCAAATGTAAATATTATTAAAATAATTTCCGAACATTTCCCTACATATTTCATACTAGCGGACGCGCGCAGCTTCGCTTGCGTATTTAGGGGTGAATTCTAATAACCCATGAAATATGTGTTCAATGAAATATTTTTAAGAGTCTAAATTTCAAATTTTATAAAAAACCGCTGGTGATTTAAAGATTTTTCCATACAAACTTTCAACCCCTTATTTGCACCCTTAGGAGTGAATTCTAGAAAACAATGAAACACACGTTCAATTAAATATTTTTAAGAGTCTAAATATCAAATTTTATAAAAATTGGTGGCGATTTAAGAATTTTTCCATACAAACTTTCAACCCCTTAGTTGCACCCTTAGGGGGAAAATTCTAGAAAACGATGAAACACGTGTTCAATTAAATACTTTTAAAAATGTAAATTTCAAGTTTTATAAAAATCGGTGCCGATTTAATTTTTTTTCCATACAAACTTTGAACCCCTATTTCACCCCTTTACGATTAAAATTTTTCAAAAGCCCTTCTTAGTGGATGTCCCGATTACGAAAGTAAACATCTGTCCAAATTCCACGTTTCTACGCACAGCGGTTACGGCTGTGCGCGCGTCTTACCTCAGTCAGTGAGGACAAGTCCTTTTATATATATAGATTAAACATGAAACAAAAGGAAGAAAATAACTGAAAACCATTTTAAAATAAATCGTCTAACCTATCAATTGTCTACCAAATTTGGGTGGTCTAGTTTCTCGCGTCCAATTCGTTTATACGAGCGAGTAAACAACAAGTTGTACGTAAGTATGGAGATAGGTAAAGTTTTATCCAGCTTATCTCACACTTGGCACTTGGCCGAGAGTTTGTGGTCAACACTGCATACCATTCAATCCACATACTCGTATTTGGAGTATTTAAACTTTAAAATATGCTTCAATTCAAATTTCAAGAAATTGTAAAAGGAAAAATATTTTTTTTTAATGTTATTTATCAGTAAATTGTTTTAGCTATAACCTGCATATAGTAGAGTAGGCCGAGGGATCCTGGGAACCTAGAGTTAGGACGCTACGGTCCTATTGAGACAATAAATTTTTCTAACAAATCAAACCTTATATTTAAAAAAGTAAACGAAACAGATTAACAATAAGCTTCTTTACACCGAAAAAAAAACATAAAAAATATACCCTCATTTCAAATAACATTATCTAATACCTGACATCATACAAAAAGTCGAGCGGTAAATATGACTAAAACGTAAGACCATTTATTTCATACAGTTCTCACGAAAAAACCTTGTTTTGCTCTTTCGGATATTTAATTTAAGGGAAAAGAGGATTTGATGGCGTTATATGATTTAATTTGCGTTCTCCTTGAAACTTATAGCTGTATTTTTTGTATATGTAAATAAAAGTACCTACGCAGAAGAAAATCAGATTAAGCCAACGACAAGTAGCGTAGTACAAGGGTGTGGTGGATGGATTGTAACGCGACGGCTATGGGTTCGATCCCCACTCGGAGGAATGAATTAATAAACAATATTAATATTTTCATTTTTCCCTCTGTCATTTATTTTGTGGCAAAACAACTATTGGGCTATAAATGCAACTCTTTTTTTTTTCTACCTAAAATTAAGGTAGAAATATTACGTAATATGACATTTTTTCTTTAATATAAGGCTTAACACCATTTTTTACGGCTTCACTCATATCGTTTATAAAAAAATTGTATTAGAAACATTTTCTTTTTATGACACACTATTTTGGTAAGGCTTCTTATTACATTAGGTTATTATGAAAATTCACATAAAGATAAAACAAAAAAAAATGTTTTAATATATTTTCCCTAAATACTAGCCGGTTAGGCAGTGAGTATGAAGTACAAAGATTCTTCCTCGTTTCTTTTAATTTCACGCTATATTCCAAATATAGCAGGATAAGCAGAGGGAACCTGTTTAAGGAAACTGCACTGAATTTTAAAAAATACAATATATTAATATTGAATAGTATAAATAAAAACTTAATAGCATTATTTAATGGGCATAAGACAATTTTTAGATATAAAATAAAATAGTTCAAATTATTTTATTAAACTAAACTTTATGACATGATGTAACCAAAGACACCTTTAAAAAAATATTTAAACAGAAACGATAAACTTAGACCTGTTTAATATTCTAACACGATACTATTGTATCATTCATAATATAGACAAATACAATTACATGTTAATAAAAAAAACCAACGCCAAGGCCAACCAGGTGAGATGAGCTCAGTTTGTCGTATAACCCTATATTATTCGTTCGTGTAACATGTTAAAATACGTTTTTATATTTGTATTTTCAATTTTAACATGCGACTCAAATCAAATATTGTCAAATTTATTAATACAGAATCCTATAGTGCAATCTACAACTTGGGCCTCAAGCGAGATACTTGTCAACACTGTAGATGCTATCACAAAGTTACCTATAGCGGTAGCAGATTTCTTGGGAATCGCCTACACCTCTCCTGTGATTAAAAGTAATAGAAACCTCATAGACTATTCTGATAGATTCGTAAGTGACTATCGGTCTAATGAAAATAGTGAAGATGCTTCTTTAAGTATTGAAGAGTTGGCGTCTAAATATGGGTATCACATGGAGACTCATACAGTCAAAACTGACGACGGATACATTCTTGCAGTGCATAGGATACCTAATGATGGGCCAGTAGTGTTTTTGATGCATGGTGTTCTCGGCAGTTCTGATGATTTCGTCATAGCTGGACCGGATAGTGGACTTGCTTACCTTCTCTCGAATGAAGGCTATGACATATGGATGGGAAATGCCCGCGGAAACAAACATTCACGCCGTCATATCCAATTTGAGCCATCAGAATCTACTTTTTGGGACTTTTCATGGCATGAAATCGGATACTACGACCTGCCAGCTATGATCGACTATGCCCTTCATACTAGTAACTCTAGCACTTTAAAATATATTGGCCACTCTCAAGGAACGACAACTTTCTTTGTAATGGCATCGGAGAGAGAAGAATATAATGAAAAAATTACTCTTATGGTAGCTTTATCTCCGGTAGCATTCATGGGAAAAGTTAGGTCACCGGTCGCTCGACTAATGGCACCAGGAGTATCTGTTCTCCATGGAGTATTTTCATCTATGGGTTTGTACGAGTTTTTGCCTGATAATGGATTGATGAGGATATTTAAAGACATGGTATGTGGTACTGGGACGATGGCTGAAATAATGTGTAACAATTTTTTATTTCTTTTTGCCGGCTTTGACTTGGCTCAGCTGAACGTAACGAATCTGCCAGTTTTATTCGGTCACATTCCCTCTGGAGCATCTACAAAGCAATTCGTGCATTACGGTCAAAACATTGTATCAAAAGACTTTAGAAAATATAATTACGGTAGAATACGGAACCTGCAAAATTATGGGACAACTTTGCCACCAAAGTATTCACTACATCATGTAAGCGCACCCGTGTCATTGTTCTATAGCGATGCCGACTGGCTGGCGCATCCGGATGACGTCGATGATCTGTACAACGAACTACCCAATGCTATAGATATATACAAGGTTCCTTATGAAAATTTCAACCATTTGGATTTCTTATTTGCTAAGGATTTCCAAATTCTCATTTATAAAAGATTACGAAAATTGTTGTCATTATTTTGATAGTTCTCTAAGAAATCATTAGCAATGCCGCTAGTTATAAAACAAACAAATAAGCGTTATGTGTTTATTATATTTGTATTTCTATTATACTTAAGAGTACATATTGTACCTTTAACAATTTTGTTGTTTTATTAAGCATACCAACATACTATTATGTACATAGGTACATATAGGTTAATTTTGTTTCTTTTTTTTTAACTTTACGCTGTACGCGCACATAGCAGGATAGACAAAGGAGACCTAGTGTCTTCCTTCTGTATTCTCCTCCATTTTCCGCCAAATTGCGTGTTGATTGGCAAAGCTCAGTGCTGCGCTGTGACTCCACACCAGAGTACAGTGGGAATCAAACCTATAACCTATGGCGTTTACTGTCCCACGCTTGTGCGCCTGTGGTGGGACGGGCCTCACCCAATAAATATAAAGGTGTGTTAATAACAGAACTTACCTTAGTAAAATTCGAACCCATTATCATCATAATTGCCAACAACTACACCAAAAGGTAGACAAATGGCCATATTTACAAAAGCTATTACCGTAAAAGAGGTTATTTGTAATGCGCTTGAAATGACCGTGTTAAATAACAACGTTACAATATAATAGCTGTTACGCGACTACTGCGCTCATGCCTAATGTGACCAAACGTCCCGTTTTGAACGGGATCGACCTCTTTTACGTTTGTGCCCCGATGTACCCAAAGACGACACCGACTAAAATTTGAAAAAGAACCTAATATTATTCTTTTCGGTTATTTTTTCGATCCATTACAAAAAACCAAAGCAAACATGTTTTTTGCCAACCATACCGTAAAACATATAAAAACTAAAAACATGGCACATACAAAAAATAATAGTGAAACGTAAAAGTTTAAATAAAAAAGTAAAAGTAAAATGTCGTAATCTACATGAAATACTTAATTAAAATTTAAATGTCCTGTTTGGAGCATAAAAAAGAATGGTCACCTTACACATACATCACTTAGTTTTAAAATGAACAGAACCGCAAAATGTCTGTATATTAAAGTTTAGATGATGTGTATAGTATACGGTGTTTATGTCTGTTTGTTAGTGTAGTTAATCGTAGCTTAATTTTACTCGATCGATATTTTGACATTTTCAGTGTCATTTCACTGCCGAATTTTTGAGATATTGCTTGTTGAATGGCGTAAGATAACGCCGAGTTTTGCCTCATTTCTAGTGCGAGAATATAATTCCTGCGTGGGAACCGAATCCACAACCGTTGCATTCACATGTTTCATATTGTAATAGTACAAGTATACTACACATACCTCGTTTTAAAATTATAGTTGAAGCATATGTGAGCATGTTCAAATCCTCGATTGGTACAATATTTTAGATACTTTTTTTATATAAATATTAAACTAGTATTAATTGGCAAGAGTGTTATTATTTGTATACACGAATGCTCAAGGTTCGATTCCCACGGAAAAACACACATACAGTACTGGACAAAAAAAAGTACGCACTGTTTGACATTTGGTATAAGTGCCAGTTTTTTTACGAAAAGAATTAATGACCTACTTCACCAGCCGTTTCAACGATAGTTTGTGGGTTCAGTCACACATCCTCACTAAATCACTATAAAAATATTATGAATACGGCTCAAAAAAAATATATCACGGGCAGGAAACCATTATTGGGCCGGACAAAAAAAAGTACGCAGTTAGAAAAAAAATTAAATAAATAATCACTTCGCGTTTCTAATATTTTGTATGACCACCTTTTGCTGCCATAACAGCTTCTAAGCGTCCGGGCATACTTTCAACAAGTTTGATTATGTTATTAATATGTTCTTGATCATTTTTTTCCCAGGCCTCGATCAAAGCTTCGAACAACTTATCTTTGTTCGTCACGTCGCTTTTGTTGACGTTCTGGTATAAAATCGACCATAAATTTTCAATCGGATTTAAATCCGGTGACTGCGCGGGCCAGTTCAACAATTTTATTTTGGAAGATCGGAAAAAGATCGATGATTTCCGAGGCGTATGTTATAGATCGTTGTCTTGTTTGAAGATAAATGTATCTTTCAATCCGATTTTCAGCAATGATTCTTCCTCATAATTAGACTTCCTCCTCCCTGTTTAACTGTCTTATCAATATTTTTTTCGAGGAGCTGTTCTGTAGGCTTGTACCACATGTGCGATTGTAGTTTATGTCCACATAAATCAAATTTGATTTCCTCAGTCAAAAATTACTATTTTTCAAAAAGAAAACGGTTTTCCAACATATTTTTTGGCGAATTTGAGGCTCTTGATTTTATTTGCTTTACGAATCAGAGGGCGACGCTGTGCGAAACTATTCTTTAAACCCAGTCCTCGCAGTCTCCTGCGATTCCTTCGGTCGGAAACATTGAGGCTGGTATTCTGGAGTATTACACGGCTGGTTATTGTGGGTTTTTTTTTTCGCCTCCCTAATTATTATCCGATCGTCCACTGCAGAGGTTTCTCTTATCCTCCCTCTTCCGTTCTTATCGTTGATTATACCTATTTTTTCAAACTTCTTGCGTATTTTTCGCACTGCCCCTTCACTTATTTCATATCTCCGACCAAGTTCTCTTTTTGAAATACTTATTTTTTGGTATTTTATCACTAATTTTTAAATTTAGATTGGTATTTTCGGAATCGCGGATTTTAACGTCTTTATTCGAAGAGAGAAAATATAAAAGGATGAAAAATGGAGAAACTCTGATCTTTACAGTCTCTTCGACTTATTAAACTTCGTTGTGAGAAAATCACTTCGCTGTCACTGTTGATAATATGATAACTTTGAGTGCGTACTTTTTTTTGTCCATCATATAAGAGGCACTTTTTACGCTAAAATCATTCTGTTTCTGGTTTCCTATATTTGCAACACTGTTATAACGGCAGCGTAAAGGCAAAATAAGGATCTTTCGTCACGACCACTTAAAGTTTCAGTTATTTATGATATTTGAAAAAAATATGCCTTATAAGTAGTCATTGATCGGTGCGTACTTTTTTTTGTCCGGTACTGTATATATAGCTATATTTCATAAAATAAAACACAGCGTTAAATTACGAATTCCAACAATCCATACCTAAAACATCAATTGGGCGTAAATTATATACAAATGAACACGTCCCAATAACGATATAATGGCAATTAATAATTATGGTTAATTATAACACTAAAAGGACATCACGAACACTGTTTCGAACATCGATTACCTGGCTGGTGATAGATCGCGGTCGGGACTACGCTAATGTTTCATTAACAGTTAATGCTGCTATAACTCAATTTGCATACATTAAACGCTTATTAGGTATTATCGTTGTAAATTGAAAAAATATATTTGTGTATCCTTACTTTACTTTATTATTGTATCTTTACCGGGGTAGTCAGAGAGAACGGAAACGCTACGCTCTCTGCATACTTCTTTCGTCTCGTCCACTGTCTTAAACCTTTTAACACATGCGGAGTGTCTTAACACTAAGTTCCCTCTGTCTACCTCTGACATGCGAGATACAGCGTGAAGCTGCAAAAAAATTTTAAAGTAAAATAAAACTAGAAACAAAATAATGACTAAAAATCTTTCCGTCACTATACAGTGTGATATAGTAGATAAAGATCGCAGATCAATTTAAAGAAAGCAAGATTGGTTAGCAGTATGTGATCAGAAAACTACAGGCGTTAGACGGAGGCAATTCAGACGATTTCGTTTTATGCTACCCCCGTGAATAAGACCGCTTGTAGAGTGACCAATGTTAAAATATTTGATCAAAAAGTTAAATTTTGATGATATATGAAAATTTGGCCATGTGTGGGTAACGGAGTGTCTTAACACTAGGTTCTCTCTGTAAATCTTATTCTATGCTGAATACAGCGTTAAGATAAAATGAACCTACTATACGTTACATCATGAATTTTGAATTTTTAATATTATTTAAAATTATAATATTCTTAACACGCTTCATAGGAACTTTCTTCTATATACCACGCAACTGTGAAAGAGCCTACCTGCAACAGTGTTTCTAGGTCAATGCGTCATAGGTCCCTTCAAAAAGCGCGTCTATCTCCATATCAAAGGCCGTTAACGCACCTGTACCTCTGGAGTTACTCGTGATCGAGGGCGGCGGTGATCAGTTAGCATATGAGTACAGAGTTTCTTTTTTAGTCATGGATTCAATTTCTGTGTGATGTAAATAAAATAAAAGAAAATGAATTACATTAATGTTTAAAAATACATAAGTACAAAAATATAGTTAATAAAATATCCGGTATTTGCAAAAAATATGGAACCCCACTAATCGATGACTGGTAAGTCGACTACTGCACTAAAAGACCCTAATAAATATTTATGTAAGAACATTCGCGATGTTAAAGCTGATATTTCATGAAAATATTTCGTAAATATACAAATATTGACGATTTTTAAGACATATCTTGTTGTCTTAGTGACTTATCGAATTTGAATCGTAAGTTCGATCACCATTCAAGAAAAAACTATATTGTTAGAAATCGGAAGCAATTTCTAGAAACGAGATAAAAACAAGTATCATTAATATATTTCTAAATTATTCGGAAAGATTCTACGTAATTGCAATAAGCCTACAAGTAACTGCCCCCGATTAGTACACAACCAACCCTAGAACTACATAGATTTTATTAGAATTGCTCAAAAAATATTTTTTTATAATTCAAAAATAAATAAGATCAAAGATTACTTAATTATTTTACAACAAAACCAACATAGACCACCAACCAGCAAACAGGATAACAAATTTGCATATTAACAAATGCTCACTTCACCCAATTTTCATGCAATAAGAATACTAAACTCCCCATAGCCAATTACTAAGGCAATCAAGGGTAGTATTAGTACAAAATGCTTGCTTGTTAGTTTGGCAAGTGTCCAAACGCATAATTGCTTCCTATATCTTATCGTGCTGAACTAAGAATGGAATATATGATGATATTACACTTTTAGTGTTAAATACTTTTAAAATTAAGTGTTATTTTAAGGTTATTTGGGTAAGTTACTATAATTAGACGTCGAGTAATCTACTGATGGACTATGGTCCAACAAAAACAAAGTATTAGATTATAATCTAATGGTACATACTAAATAATAATAAAAAATAACTAAAATTTAAAAGTGATTTTTTTGCTTATCGATCTAGAATGAAAATTTAATTTAAATTTAATTTGAAATTACGTGTAACAGACAAATTCACTATGCGCAAGGAAATAAATATAATGTAACAAAGCAAAATAATTTAGACTTTTCCCATTGAAATATTCGGGTCTGACATTTAGGCTAGCATTGTCCTGATTCCCACTGAATGTGATCGTCTCGAAATTTGGCACACGAAATTCTAACATAGAAGAACTAGGCTACTTCTATCCTCGAACACGTAAATTGAAAATTTTAAAAACCTTTCTTGTTTTAGTATAATTGAAATAATAAATGTTACTATTGAGATATAGCAGTATAGGCAGAACGGTGTTATACTCCGTTCCTAATTTTCGCCCAATTTTCGAGACATTGTACATTCAGTGGTGTAGTCTTGTTACCAGAGAAAGGAAATAAAAATAATTCATCGTATTGAGAATCGAGCCCATCGTGTCTCAAGTATATTCATTAAAAAATAATTTTCAATAATTTTTAAAATCTAGTCGAAAATTCTTAAAAGGAACCTGCAGTGTACACTTATATAAGCAGAATATTTCACCAATGTAGGCCACAATGTCTTCAAAGACAAATTAGTTACTCACAAACGTGGAACTTAATTACGAAGACCCAACAACGACCTAACGACGTTATTCTTCATCTTATATCATAATGAATATTTCGATATAAATAAAATAAGTAATATACGTACATGTACGGTTTTGGGTTCGATTATTAAATCGGGGGAATAAATTATTTAAATTTCCTCGCTCTGATACCTTTACCTATACTCGGAGTTGAGTTCTGCCATTCAACAATCTCTATTGTCTACAAGATTGGACTGTGCGTGACGAAAGGAGTGTTTTAACACTAGCCGCCCTGTAGCCCTGCCTTGGGGGAGGCCTATGTCCAGCAGTGGACCCGAATAGGCTTAAATCTGTTTTTAAAAGACTAATATTAGGTTACTTACTGTGCGCGAAAATTTATATAACACATTACCATTTGAACCGACTAATTCATATATTTATATTCTAATATAATCAAGCACAGCCAGAATACACAACTAGTATACCCATAAAGGATAAAAGTGCTGAAAAAGATCAAAACAACACGCCGCGCCGTACAACGTTAATTGCAAATTATTGTGCGGCACACCGCAGCACGCCCCGGTGTTGTCAAAAACTCGTCGAGGCATTACATTGGATGGTTTTATGTAATTATATAATTATTTTAATTATGTATGTATGTTTATAAAATTATTTAGATATGTATCACAGGATACATATCTAAATAATTTTACTATATACAGATATAGGCGGAGGGAATCCTAGTGTTAGGACACTCCGTCTTCGCCCCACCCAATTTTCGAAACATTTGCGTCTTGAGTAGTGGAACTTAATGCTTTATGATGTATCGATTAATAATTCTTAAATTCCGTAGTGCAGTGGGATAGTGTACGACTGATAACGTGATGCTTTTAGATTCGATTTCCATTTGACGTAAATAATCGTTGTTATTAAATTATTTTTATTTTTACCAGATCGTATAGGATCGGTAAGGTAAATCGCGACCGGTCGTGTGTACGATCCCCACTCGAGGAAATGATAAAGATAGCGAGGCAAAACGTGGCGTTGAGTTCCGCCACTGCAATGCCTCCAGAATTCAGCAAAAAATGGAAAACAAAGTGTCTTAACACTAGGTTATCTCTGCCTACCCTGCTATGAGCGTGAAGATGAATTTGTTTTTTTTTTCTTTAATAATAATAATATTTCTTGCATTTATATATAGCTTTTATATGCATAATTTTTACATATCCTAATTTACTTAGTCACCTCATTAAAAGTCCTCTACATAAAAAAGAAACTTCACAGTTTTTGCATAACTCGAGCCACACTTTTACACGCGGGTCGTGATGCGAGTTCGGACAACCTAATTAAAATATTACGCTAAAATATAGGAGAAGTTAATAACTTAACTTAATTATTGAGAAATATTTTAATATAAAACGTTATATACTATTATTTAACGAATATTCGCCAAAAAGGATATTCGAAAAACGTAGACTGGAAGAAAATAATTAAGCTACAAATCATTGTTATTGCACGAATATTGTTCCTAAGGGTGGCGTGGGTTTGTGTGGACTTGCAAAATGATTCCTTGCTCTACGAAATATTATGTAATAACGTTCATATGTAACATATTAGCGAAAAATTGTCTATATTTATATTTTTTATATATTTAATATACATATAAGATTTAGATTTTTTTAAAAAAATTATAATTATTCAGTTTCAATTAATTTATAAAACAAATAACGTTATATAGCACATACAACAGGCACATAGGGAATCTAGTGCTAAGACACTCTGCTCCCCACGCATTAATTTATGTGCAATGGTTGTGGGTTTGACTTCCACTGGGATGATTGAATCATTTCACTGTTGTAATAATACAAAGCATGAGGTTTTGTTCCAAAAAATATAAGAAAATAAGATGAATTATTGACCTACAATTCAATGCCTTGTGCCTATCTATCAACTAAGCAACCAGATAGACCATTTAGTGAGAAATACAAATAAGCGAAGTTTTTTCATACAATATATTTATTTACACATAAAGAATTACGTGTTAAAATTTGTTAATTCGATGTTTAATCTAGTAATTTTTAATCTGTCGCCGTTTTACAGTGCATGGATTAACGACTGCTTTTACGATTGGTAATGACAAGTAATTACGAATCGTAAAAAAACAATTCAGTACTTTACGGTCTCTTAAATTTTTATGAGTTCCCATCTCTTTGCAGTGGTCTAGTCTGAGTTGTTAAATAATTGAATATATTTTTTCATATTTTTTACTACGTACTTAATTTTCATTTATTTCGTAGTTTCAATAAATTTCAAAAGTCTACTTTTCATAAATTATATATCTGATAAAAAAATATATTTTCTGAAAAGATTTAACGAAGCTTAATTTACTTTGAAGTAAAGAGAATCAAATCTGACAAAACATACCGTAATAATTTAAATCTCAAATACAGGCGTCCTCCATTGGCCTTATGTCTATTAATTTCTTTTTATAAAAACTTTTTATTAACTATTATACAAAACATGGCTAAAAAATTGATGTCAAATCTTTAATGCTAGCTGTCAATATAATATTCATACAAGATTTATTTTAGATTTTATTTAAAATAATATAAATGCAACTTTAGTTTTAATGGACAATAAAGAAAAATTGGAAACGCAAGAACGGTCGAAGGAAGAACAAACCGAGGCAATCAAACAAATAGTAGAAAACGTGAATAGAAATAATCAAGATGATGCTGGGCCTTCCGGATTAATATTACCAGGGGCTATCCCACATAACCTCAATCACCTTAAAAAGATTAAATCTGGCATTTCAAAATCTGAACATAATATACGACAAGTTATAACAAGTCAGGATGTAGCAAACGCTCTAAAACTTACGTCCCTAAGTTTCAGAAACACAAATGAAAATAATATCGACGTAACAGAACTTAAAATACCAATTTTAGATAACAACACAGAAAACGAATCTGTAAGTCTTATAGAACTTAAAAATTTCATGACCTCATGTTTTAAGCTGAATAAAAATGTGGCAAATGTAATAAATGAAACTTCAAATGTAACTGTTCGTTCTGCTACTGTTAATACTATAAACAATGAAGTGACGCTAAATATACCGAATGTCAGTGTTATAACAAACCCTTTAACAAATGAGACAATAAATACAATCATAGATCTAAAACAACCTAAAAATGAAATAAAAGAAATAAGTAAGAAGAAAAATTCGGGGAGCTTGTCCGAAAAATCTGATTTGGGACTAGCACAGAGAGATTCTCTATCAAGTATTGGTTCCAATGTTTGCAGGATTTGTATGACCAGGGGAAAAGAAAGGTACATTTATCTTTTCTTACATAGAGATGATTTTGATTAGCAATACAGGAATCAAAATAATTAATCTAATTATGTAGATAAGTTACAGTATATTTTTCATGTTTCACGCTATTTTCAACGGCAAAATAGGTAACAAGAGCCCAGTATCAAGTCATTCTGGTTCCCATTTCATAAAAAAAATTTGCTTCACGCTGTATCCCGTATACAGCAGGGTGGGCAGAGGGAACCGAATTAGTTTAAATTATTCGTATCTACTTAGAACATTTGAGTTTGATGTATAATTTTCAAGAGAAACGAGTTATATCATCGCTTAGAAAATTCCCATTAGTCCCTCCCAAATATTCGACCTTCAGATAAAATGTACGTTTTAAAACTAAGAACTGTTCGAAATATATTACCGAAAGCACAGACGTAACGCAATTATCAGGGCCGCTAGGGTACGGAAGCTTCATTAGGGCTCGCCGAATGAGTTTGAAATTGCTTTGGACATTACCAAATTATTATCGACATATTTGTGTGGAGCAATTTTTGTGGAAAATCATTTTTCAATGATATTTTTCAATCATTTGATTTTAATTGATGTTGCTAAAAATTATAGGAGTTAAATGCAATGATTAGTTTTATAGTGGTCATTGGGATACAGTGCCGGTCTTACTTGGGGGAATAATTATTTTCGATTGTTTTTCTGTTTATATTGTACAAAGCGCAGCGTTGAGCTCCGCTACTTGAAATGAAATGTGTGTTTCCATTTTTCATGGAGAATGAAATGTCTTAGATTTCTCTGCCTACTTTAATATATGTATGTGGGGTACACAAGTTAGAAAAAATATTTATAATTATTTTATTTGATAGTAATTTATTTCGTATAATAATTAATTTGTATACGAAAAATAATTTACATAAAACCTTATTATTAATAATTAATCATAGTCTACGCCACCAAAGTGGTTTTAACAAATTTCTCGGAACGTAGAGGTCGTAGACAGATTCAGTGGTAAGTCCTTATTTATATGATATTTCTTTTAACTAACAATACTTTATAATTATTATATAATATTTGTAAAAGAAATTAAAATGTTATATTGTTTTTATCTGTAACGCGATTATTATGGATTCGATTCCAGCTTGACGGAAAAAAATTGTTTAATTTCCTCGCTATGGTAAAAAGACAATGCGCGGCGTTGAGTTCGGTACTCAACACGCAATGTCTTAAAAATTGGGAGGTGCCTGAAAAACGAACTGGCTTAATTTAATATGACTCTGCCTGCCCGGCTATGAGCAGGATACAGCGTGAAACTAATTTATTTTTTAGAGTTACGTACCTCAAAGGGTGAATACCGGTACCCTTGTAAGATCACTTTGTTGTCCGTCTGACCTCTGTCAATTTATCTCAAGATCGAGTAGTTGTCAAGCTGAAAGTAATATAAAATATTATAGGTCTATAGTCCCTTGAAAAAGTCAATGCAATCAAAACATAGGAACATTTATGCATTTTGTATGAAATTCGCCGCGTAATTAACGCGTATTGGGTACTTTCTGTGAACTTACAGTTATAAAATTTGGCAAAGAGTGAGAACTTGCAAAACAAATAAAGGAAAAAGAAGGCAAAGGAAGGAAGGCATACAAAATAAGTGCATGCCCACAAACTTAAGTTTGTTAACTTTTATAAATATTATTTTCCGTTAAATTACAATCTTGAAATTGCGATGAAAATTTTACCGTTGTAACGCAGTTGCGACTTTTTGGCTGCATTCCACGAATATGAGTTTAATTTTATTTAAAACAAAATCGTCGAAGACATAATTGCTTAATATGTCAGCAAAATATTGAAATCTTGAATTATAAATAAATGTTAACCCAAAAGAAAAGATGTTTCAAATCATAATGGGAAAAAAAGTATTATTCATATGAACCGCACTCCTACATCTTTAAGCCTCTAAACGGTTTTCTAATACGCGTGGGTCGATTACAACCTTGGCATTTTAAATATAAAACTTCATATAATTTTTTAAGGCTCTATACACAGACAAACAGACATAAATTTAAAAGGATAAAGAACGGCGTTGAATATTCCGCCACTCAACACTCAATGTCTCGAAAATTGGGCGGAAAGTGGGTAACGGAATGTCTTGATATTAAATTCCTCTTGCATACAAATAATAATGTATAATATTTATAAAAAACAATGTGATATATTGTTTGAGAGACAATTGTATAGATATTATACCTTCTTTTTCAATTTCAATATAATAATCTATTGTAACTAAAAAGACTAAGAAGCATCTAATAAAGCGTTTATTCAGCTTTTAATAAAACGTTCTACTATCTAATTTCAGCTGAAAAAGCAAATTTTTTCTCGCAAGATCGGAAATTACCTCCCTTTTAATGTTCCAGATTGATATCGCCATGCAACTGCAAGGGGTCTCTGGCAAACGTCCATCTCTCATGCTTGCAGAGGTGGCTTAATCAAGTGGGGAGGAACCACTGTGAGCTGTGCGGTTTCAGGTACCCTAAATATTGTTAGATTTGTTATTTTTGGGGTTTATTTGTATGATTTATGGTGGAGTTATTTTTGAGGTTTCGTCTGTTGATTTAGTTGACCAAGGTGTTAGTAAATTATTGACCACTAAAGGAGGTCGAATTGTCATTTATATAGGAATTCGTTATTAATATGTAGAATTATTACGTGGAGAAATAATTTGTACACTTATATAGGCTTTTTATATAAAGATTATATAAAAGAAGATGGAAAAATTATATTTTTTTTTATATTTATTATGTTTATCTCGCCTTTTTTGTAGTTTGTTTAGACAAACTGCATTGTTGAGATTCGCGCTTGATCACTAATGAACGAAATAAAAGTCAAAGTTTTAATAACTTCATGTATTAAAAACAGACTAAAACCAATAATATCGGTTCTCTGTAAAATATTAGTATATTTCTCATGCATTTTTAGCTTCACACTATATCCCACACAGCAGGGAAGAGGGAGAGGAATCCTGGGAACCTTGTGTCACTCTGTTTCCATTAAAACACTTCCATTCTCAACTTTCCGCAGTATTATAGTAGCGTTGCGTGTTGAGTTACCTCACTCAATCCTACGAAAAACAAAAAGAATCGACAAGTCAACATACATTGGCCTTATAACAGTAACTTTTCTATACTTACATAGTATATTAAATTTCCGGCGAAAGCTAATGCAGGTGGCCGCAAGTATAGGCACACTATACGCTAGCAAAATATAACTGTAGAAGCCACCTTAAACCGCAGGGCTTACGTCGGCTCTGTTCACCTGATTACACTAAAATATGCATGGTTAGAAAAAGTTTTACTATATTTATATGTGGGAAATGGAGACTAGTCTTTGCTCCAGGCCAGGGTCTGTCTTTGTCAGCGTGTGACTGTAAAAGAGAAAAGGTTGTAGGTTCGATTCTCACTCGAGGAAATGAAATATTTAATATTTTCACTTCTTCGCTCTGGTGTTGAGGCAAAGAGCTAATATAATTTCCGCACTGTACACACAATACCTCCAGTAATCGG
The DNA here is from genome assembly GCA_016802625.1 of Heliconius numata. NCBI lineage: Eukaryota > Metazoa > Arthropoda > Insecta > Lepidoptera > Nymphalidae > Heliconius > Heliconius numata. The sequence goes on from JAEBDU010013140.1 coordinate 835,952, forward strand.
CTAAAAGTAGGGAGTGGAGTGTCTTAACACTAGGCTCTCTCTGCCTAATCTGCTATATGCCGGATCTGTATTCTGTGAAACGTGAGACTAAAAAAAAATATTGCTTGTACCTGTATAATGTTTAATTATATATACATATCTCTACATATAGGAGTATGTACGTATAAATACAAATATTTGAACGTCGGTATGTATACAACTAATTACCATTGTAATAATTAGATTAGATTAGCGTAATACGTCATTAGTACTATAATACTATTGATTTAATTATAACGGAATTACAGTTAGTTGCTTTTTGTTTCTTAGTTCTAGTAAATAAAATTAACAAATTCCATTAACTTATTTTGAGGAAAATAAAGTAGTATTGTGTTATATAAATTAATAATTTTCCATTTTTTGCAACGCGCATTAAAAGATAACTTCGTTATCCTTCTGTCTGTCTATCTGTCCTTCTTTCAATGCCATATTTCTCAAATCGCTTAGAGATATTAAGTTGAAATCTATATTATTAAAATAACATTTACATTACAATTATTATGTAAATATTATTCATATTATTATAATATCTAATTTATTTATTTAATTATCTAGGACTAAAGTTTTTTGGATCACAGAAACAATTAAGCTTCTAAGATAAAAGATACGCGCATTTTTGCCCTGTTTTACCGCTTTTTATATGAAATTTGTCACATAATCAAACCCATCTACATTTTCTATATAATTTCACATCAAAATATACAAATCTACATACAGTACTAAACACACAAAACTAACAAAATTTAGAGTTGATTTTAGAAGCATCCAATAAGTAGATATTATTATATCATTGGAAAATTTAATAAACCAATCCGATTAGCGTCCTCGGTAATTAAACGGCGGAACGACTGCCGAATTTATCTTCATTGCACAAAATGTGCACTGAATGGGACAAATAATTGAATACCATGCAATGAATGCAAATAATACGGGGCAAATAAAAGTAGGGGGGGGCGGTGGACGAGCGACTTTTGATTTTTTAGATGATGAGTTAATGAGTTTTTTTCAGTTTTTATGCTGTATCCTGGAAATAGTTGGGTAGGCAGAGGGTCCATAGCGTTAAGTTACTGCGTTCACCATTTTCTGCCGAATTCTGGAGGTGTTGAGTGTTGAGTAGCGGAACTCAACGCCACTCATGAGAGCGAAGAAATGAAAATAAATTAAATATAAAATTATTTTATCGAGGAACTGCAGTGACATTTAAATGCACTTCAAATCATACTTAAATCTGTAAATATTGCGTTGAAACTTGAGTGATTTACAGTATAAATAATTTTAATATAATATTTGAAGGTTTCGGTAAATAAGTTAGTGACTAGAGGCACAGGAGACAAAATAAATGACAGTGGTTGAACTCAACGTATTTACAGTTAATATTTTCATTTCGGTGACGCCACCCACTAAAGCAGTGTTACTTTTCCGTAGATTGTCTTTTGCCTATTTTCCATCTCATAATATGCGGGATATTACGAGATGGAAAAATATATTTTACTTAGTATCCCGTCTGCGCCGCCGTGGACGCTTTTAAAACGAATCTCGCCGGTAATATTTCATTAGTAAAACTTATTTAATGGCTCCAATCGTAACAGTTGTTCGTAGATAACGGTTCGCTTATTCCAAATTTCAAGAATGGATAGTCCAAGGATTGTTTTAATTTTTTAATATATGTTAAATTTAATTTAACTTTATTAATTTTCTGTCACATTTTCGAGGTTTGTCTAGTGGAAAAAAGAAATTTGAGTAATTTATAAAAGAAAATATCTTCACATAGCAGGTTAGGCAGAAGGAAGTAGGATCCATGTGTTAAGACAGTTCGCCCCCTAAATTTTTGAGACATTACACGTTAATTCGTGAAACTTAACGATGTGCTTTGTTTACTAGAGAACAATGAAAATAATTTAAATATAATCATTCCACCGAGTGGGTATCGAACCCACAATCATCACATTTACAGACGTTGCCGCCACCACGGTCAGGCCACGACGTACTAATTACCATTACGATACGACATACAAATTTTATTTAAAACACCACAAAAATCCCAATTAAAACAAACTGTACACAAAACTTAACTAACACAAAATGAGAATAGTAAAGGAAAAACCTTAAAACAACAAACTGTAATAAGATAGTGAACCGAACAGCCATTAAGTAGAAAAATCTGCAGTCCATTGGAACCGACGTCTCGGTGAGTCAGATAAATCACATCAACTAATTGCTGGGAATTGAACTGATTACGGTCGAGCCGCGGCTCTAGCACAGCTTCGAGTGTCCAACTGCGACGGGTTGAGGGGTGTCGCCTTATGCAATTATGAAAATATATGTTAATGTGCAATTATATTGAACTATCGTTTACCTGCGGCTTCGTTTACGTTGTCAAATGATAATAACCAAGACTCGTTCATTAAGTACAGTGGGTGGGTTCGGTTTCCAGTCGAAGATATGAAATTTCCTCGCTCTGGTATCGAGGCAAATTGTAGCATTGAGTTCCGCTACTTAACATGCAATGCCTAAGAATGCGACGGAAAATGGGGAACGGAAGTGTCTTAATGTGAACGGAGTGTTTTAGCACTAGGTTCCCCCCTGTCTACCCTGTTACGTGCAGGATACAGCGTGAAGATAAAAAAAAGAAAGAAAACTAGTCTATTATAGGACCGTCTGTCCTATAATATATTAAAGATGGAGAAAACATTGTAGGTATTTCACATATCTATTAGAAAGAAAAAGTGGCTTGTAGAAATCCGCTTTTTCCACATCTTTGTGTTTCTAAAAGCTCTACTTTGGAAGCCCTGTTAAATAAAATATCGACGGACGTTTTAATTTAGTTTTCAACCATCCTTCGATTTTCCTCGGTCTGTTTACTATTGCAGTCATTAGGGATTTTGCGAATGGATGTTAAGTTTTTTTTTTCTTTTAACTATCGATTAGTCTGTTTTGTAAATTATTGTCACAGTTGATGCCATGTGGTGCATTAAGTAAGTATTAGTAGTAGGTATAAGTGTTGGCAATGGTTGTGGGTTCGATTCTTAAGTATAAACTGTTTTATTATTTAAACTGTTTTTATTATAAAACCTATTTAAATTAACTTTAACGAATTTTAACTTTTAATTGATAAAATAATAAATTTATTTAAAAATATATTGTAAACAAAATTAGTAAAAAGACCTTTACAAAATAAAAAAAGTCAACCTTTTACATTTTAACGGTCCACTAGAGAATTTAGGAAAATAAAAGATTTTCCAGACTACCTTCACAACATTTTGTGGTGAAAATACGCACAATTTAATATTGCATTTTTCCAGCTACCCAGCGATCCGTACGCCTCGTTACACGGTGCTCCAAGCGTTGCGGCTGTGGTTCTGCAATCCCAGGAACAGGAGTCATCTACAGGTTTTTTTTTTAATTAATTATCGAACAAGTCAGTCGTGGCGTAGGGGCACAAGCGTGGAACTGTAAATGCGACAGGTTGTGGTTTCGATTCCCACTCGAGGAAAAGAAATATTTATTTTGATTCTGCTGTCCAACGGCGTGTCTAAACACTAGGTTCCCTCTGCCTACCCTGCTGTGTGCGAGATACAGCGTGAAGCTGAAAATGTAATATTTTCTTAAGTAAATTAACTAACAATAATAGTGTATTTAATAAATAATAAAATATATATATATAGAAAAACTGAGGGTACATACAAAAAAAAGATATAATACAATCTATTAAACGATAGCCTTGTCACATTCGTTCCGGGCGATGTAGCCGGGTAGCATTTGCGACCGCCCGCCCATCCGGCAATACGTCTTCGAATTTTTGTTCGCACTCTGAAAAAATTTTTTACAGCAATATTTTCAAACGCTCCGATCGGTCCTTCGCTTTTAAAAGCCCATTTGCGTCGTAACAGCTTGTTTATGGCTTGGAAGTTCGACCCGTCACATTTGGATGAATAGGATCTATAATGTTTGCATAAACGTAGCGCGTGATTGTTTTTTTTTTTAGGTTCTCGCTGTATCCCGCGTGCAGCAGGGAACCTACTGTTAAAACATTCCGTCCCCCATTTTCCGCCGAAATCTAGCGGCGAGCTAACTGCAAGAAAACGCAAACGTTTTTATTTCAAAAATTAACTGGTTGTCTATAATGAAGATCATTTAAATAATAAGAAAACATTGATGAGAAATTGCCTACGGTCGGCGCTCATCGATTTATATGACGTTATCACGTCAATAATTTTGTTTTCTTGATCTAGTTCAACAATTTATGCCGTTGATTTGCGTAACTAAACGCAAACAATCCGCTTGGGTTAAAAGTGTCTGTTAGTAGTAATATTTCACTTGACTTTATAAAGTTACAACACAATTACCCTAAATTCAATATTTTTACGCATATATACCTACCTACCTACTCTTGCTGCCGTTAGGAATTTCATTTGGAATTGACAAGCGCATATTACTTTTGTGCCTCTATAGGCGCGCGTCTCTTCAATAGGCATTTTGCCGGCTATATTCAAATTCTACATGAGTGAAGCTTCATGTAATCCGCGAATGAAAAAGTATAATTAAGTGCGTCTTTCATACCAACCTCATAGATTACTGATGAATTGGGATTTATGTCATAACTCACTATTCATCAGCATGATCGTGTGTGGTGCTATTACAGTTTACTGCATGAAAGGTATTCTATAACAAGATAGCTTTCAAATTGGCTTTTTTCTTACTTTTTCGGCCTCGGTAATTAAATGTTGATATTATAATATGTAATGTTGATGTTTTTTTTAATAAATTGGCGTTTTATTTTCATGCATGACATTTTCCAGACAGGGTAAGAAAAAGATAATCGAGTCATTGTCGCAATTACTTACCTACTATCGTTTAGAACTTTAGACTGGAACTTTTAGGATAATTGCGTAACAGAACACTATTCTGTAAGTTGCCTGGAATTTAAATTCAAAACTGTTAAATTTATAACTCTTACATATGATAACATAATTACATAACTAATAATAAAAACAAAAGAAATTAAAATTTTATTTTCGCGCCCAAGTTTGAGAAAACATATTTTTCTGTTATTTCAAGGTATATAAATATGTAAAATGAATTTTAGTATATTATAAACTAACAATATAAATTAACTAGAACTAAATAAATCAAAATCTTACTTCGCCCAACCATATTTTATGACCACAAGAGCCGAGAGGGCGCCGTCACCCGCCAACCGCTTTAAAGATGGCGGCTGACATCTGACGTGACAAGACACGGCCATATTGAATTTCTGTATCGTCTTCGGTCTTTGCCACATATTGAATTACCGTTGCTCTAAAATGTACTGAACGTTAATTTGTTTTACATATTACGTTCATATGTTCCTACGTAAATAATGTCGACGTTTGATGTAAAATATTTTGTTATTTTGGTTAAGGCTTTGTATTATAATAAATTTTGTTATAACATTGCATAGGTAATTTATTACGCGTTTGTCAGTATTATCTTAATTTTTCATGCAATTATATATATCATTTATATCTATAATTGATATAAAATTATTGAGTTTGCTATAAAAATAATACTTTTTTTCGTAAATTTATAATATTGAATTAGGCATTATATTGCTGTACCTCTAATGTATAAAATATGATATATTTTTAAATTATATTATATAAAAAATGTGTTTGAACTAAATATTATATTTCTATTCCAGTCCGATTGTTTAATTTTCTGGCTCCTATCCACGGTGACCGCGGGGCTGCTGGCTGTATGCATCGTTGGCACACAATACTTTGTTATAGAGGGTAACAATTTTGGTAAACTCGACGCGGTTAGAAAGAATGAAGGTGTGTAGTTTTTCTTTTTAATTATTTATTTTTTTAACTGTGTTGTAGCGTCTTTAAAGTCTTATAAATTATTACGGAATATATACTACATATTATATACCTAATAACGTTTAATACAACACTAGAATCACCTAAATTCAGACGAACTTATTTTCACTTGTTTCAAAATTGCAACTTGTTTCAAAAACTTACTTTTATTAATTTAGTATAATTGTGTACTAATATAATTATAATGATGTATCTAAAACATATTATTAATAATTTTTCTTTATACTCTAGGCATATCCCACCGTATAACGGAAACGGCAATGGATTTTTTCATGGCAATAGTTCTATGTGGCTATTCTGTTACTGTTTACTTTTTGTGGAAGGATCACTACGTCATGTGGAATCGATGGCGGCGAGCAAACGTCAATGTCCAATTATTACTTACACCTGATTCGAATCCCGTCCCTTTCGTACCAAGATCTAGATTTAACGTTGTGTAATACCTTTTGTAATATCATATGTTTTGTAACTATAGAATATCGTTTATACCTAAACAATATCGTTCTACATATATTTTGTAAAGCTCATTGATAATTTTGACTATTTAGGTTATACATAATACTTATTGAATCATAGTTTTATTCAGTCATTACAGTTATAAATAATATTGAAGAAAACAAATATTTTCCATACTCTTCACAAACGCAGTGAGTAGTGTTCACGAATTATCTAATTCTTTTTGTCCATGTAGGTATTATTGTTTTTTATATTTGTAACTTTTCCAAATATGTGAAAGTTTATTTTATTTATTTAATAAAAAAATAAAGTAAAATTACTTAATATTTTGTGTTTTTATTGTATTCGATATTAATGTCCAGTTTACATAAAGACATGAAGTTATTATAAGCACAAAATTATTTATGGTGTAAGGTGTTAAAAAAACATGGAACATATTTTATTTAAAAATTGTCTAAAGTATCTACATTTTTATCATCTACGCGAATATTTTTTATCTGTTTCCTTTAACAGATACCAGACATCAATCGGCGGCACTTATTTGTTGACATTTGAAAGTCGCTTCAAGTTGTAACTGGTTTTCAAGTATTTTGATTATAGAGAATTAAATTATATCTATGTTATAAGAAATTGAGATATAAAAGTGTTATTTGTTGTAATTTTATTTTAAAAATGAGCTTCTCATTTGGCCAAGCCACAACAACTGCGGGTAGTACTTTCGGTACTAACACCCCGACAGGTAAACATTCTTTGTTAAAATTTATTCTTCAATATTTGTAAATATATAATATTTAAAGCATGGGGAAGGTAATATTCCTATATTATTGTGTCAAGTCTTATATTTCTATGTGATAGATTTTGTAATATTGTACAATAGTCAACATAACCTTAACTTTTTTAAGAACATTTTAATTTAAAATATGAACTAACTACTGCTAATGTGTTTTATAATTTCTTGATGCTTGGATATTAGTACCTATACATTGATATTTTTTTATTTATAGAATAACAATATTATTTGTTTAATCATAAACAAAAACCCAATAATTCCAGGTTCTTGTTTTGGTGGTGGTGATGCTAATTCATTTGAAATAGGTTCTGGTATAGTGTATAGCTTTACTTTTATTTTATATGTATTAGTTTAGGAGCATTACTCAATAATATTATATATTAGTTGTTACTATAAATTACTATGTGTACCTTATATATTAAATATTTATAAAACAACTTTTATTATAATTTTATAAAACTATATTCTTTATAAAACTTTTGCTTTTATTTATAATTGTAGATAACAAGCCTAGTTTATTTGGTGGTCCACAAACTAGTACACCAGCATTTGGTGGATTTTCATTTGGAGGAGCTAAGACCACAACTGCTGCTTCCAGTTTATGTAAGTATTGCAGTTAGAATTTATTTTGTTGTATCATATTTAAAACTTACTGTAAACAAATACATTATATTTTGTTATATATGCTGCTTTTCATTTTACCCTAAAAAATTACCTAAATGGCTTATAATTTACATACTAAAATTAAATTTTGGAATTTAGTACATAAAATTAACATGAAAAACTGTTCTGGTACATTGGAGTAAAAGATATTAATTTCCTCACTTATTACTAATAAGGCAAAGTTCAGTAGAAAACTGAAATCCACTTAAAAACATTAAAAATTCCAGTTTCCACTCCACCTACAACTCAGGCAGCTTTTGGAGCCAGCAAACCCTTATCTTTTGGAGGATTCACTTCTCCGCCAGTACAGACTGTAGGTTCACCTGGTTTTGGACAAACTGCTAATACTGTAAGTATTATTATTATTAAATAAAATCAGCTTCACTGTATCTCGCATACAGGAGGGTAGGCAGAGGGAACCTTGTGTTAAGACACTCTGTTCCCCACTTTCTGCCGAATTCTGGAGGCATTGTGTGTTGAGTGGCAGAATTCAACACCACTCTTTGCCTCAACACCAGAGCAAAGAAATGGAAATATAAACGTAAATAAATATTGCACTTCCCCGAGTGGGGATCGAACCCACAACCATCGCATTACAGGCACACCCCTGTGCCGCCGAACCACAATGGCCTCTTATTATTATTGTTGTATTCATTTCATGATTTGTTTTGATATAACTGAGGGACTGACTGTTTGAATTCTATGAGAGAGATTTTTTTAATGTCTGCCTGTTTATAAATGCAAAGTATGGTTTTGAGATCCACAAGTCACTATTTGTGACTTGAATAGGTAAGACTGTAAGTATTTTTGAACTATTTGAGATTTCCTTGTGTCTCAGTGGTATAGTGCCTGACATTAAATGCAATGGTTGTAGGTTCTATCCACACTGGTGGATTTTTTGCACTATAGTAAACCAAAATATGGCATTAAGTTCCACAAATGGTTGAGGAACATCTAATACTGTAAAATATATAACTATATTTAACTATATTTTTTATACAATATATAACTATATTTTTTATTTATGTATTTGAGAAACCCTCATATCACAGTGGGACATTGATTATATGCTATGGCTGTAGGTTCAATTCTTATAAGTGGGATTTTGTTATTTTTTCCCTTTGGAAAGACACCTGGAGGACTGAGTTCTGCCATTCAACTCGGAATATAGAGTCTTGAAGCTACTTTCTCGCTTCCTAGCCACTTATATGAGAAAACAACATGAAATTGAAGAAAAAATATAGCAAAATAGCTAAGATGTACCTCTTTTATAGTAAACATGTAAAAAAATTTTTTTAGACAAATGCAGAAAATAAACCACAGTCAGCTTTTGGTGCGCAACAAACTTCAGCTTTCAGTACTCCTACAACACAAGGTACAGTAGAGATTGAAGTATTCTTTTAAGATTTAATTAGTATTTAAAAGAACATATAAACATATAATGTACAAAAAAATCCTTTTGCGACAAAATTAAATAAAACGTAAAAATATAGGCATCTGCTCCCTTCAGATATGTTGCCGAAAACAGCTATTTCATCCGATGAAGGAAGCAGGAGCCTAAGGAAAAAAATCACTAATTTTAAAAGTCCTAGTAAGGATATCTTTCATATTATTGCATACCTTCATGAGTATGCGAAGTTTCAAATTATTTAGTTTCATAGTTGGTCTAAATCACTTTCAAAGTTTCTGTTACAGAGAGTGCTAACAAAAGCGTGATAAAACATAATAAATAAATTCTTTTTTGTGTTTCAGCACCAGCCTTTGGTACACCAGGTGGTTCTAATTTCTCATTTGGAAAAACGGGTGGTTTCAATTTCACAACCCCAGCCAGTGGCTTTGCACAACCACAACCTACGGCTGTAAGTTAGGAGTTCTTTCTTTTCATATTTTGTTTTTTATATGTAGTTTCATGCTGTATCCCGCATATAGCAGGGTAGACAAAGGGAACATAGTGTTAAGACACTGTTTGTTTACACAGATTTTTCAAACCATTGCATGTTGAGTAGTGAAACTCTACACAGTGCTTTGTCTTGTTACCATAACAAGATAGGATTTTCTTTAATAACAATATATTCGTATTAATATAATAAGTAAATAAAATAAAATAGTCTTTATTTCTGATGCATATAATTACAAATAATATATATTCAATAATTATATAAGTATTCTTAGATTCAAGATGATTTTGAATATAAATTTTCAAACCTATTGAAGAAAATAAGTATATAATTAATATCTATATTAAACTGCGGCTACGTGGCGCAGGTACAAAAACGCGTGACTGTTAACGCAATTGTGGGTTCGATTTCCACTTTGATAATGAGGATTCAACATGCAATGCCTCACAAATTCGGTGGAAAGTGGAGAATTAAGTATCTTAACACTAAGTTCTTAGACTCCGCCTGCCTATCCTGATTTGTGCGGGATACAGCGTGAAGCTAAAATATAAAATATGATAAATAATTAAATTTAATATTATTTCAGACAACAACAACGGCCACTACAACACAATCTTTTAATTCGGGAAATAAACCTGCATTTGGTACCAGTTTTGGTAATAAACCTTTTGGTGCTACTACTACTACTGCAGCAGGTTTGTTATTTCACTTTCACACTCTAATTCTACACTTATCCATCAGGGTAGGTTGAGAGCACTTAAATTTTGAATGTTGATTTGTAAATAATTTGTACCCTCTGAGTGGAGAACAAATTATAAAACCTATAACTGTTGCGTGTAAACGCAACAGTTATAATCAAATGTTGTACTTAGTGACATTCTAAATGAATGTCACTAAGAGAAAATTAATTATTGAAACTTCACATAAAAATCACGTAAATAAAAAAAATATATATTTTAAAAAAATACCTTAAAACAAACGACAAACAAACTTTTTTTGAAATATATAGAAAAAAATTAACTAGCAGGTTTTTAAGCCATGTTCTTTTTATATTTTTTATATGTTTTCTAAAAAAGTATTTTTTCTCTCCTAAATGTAGAATAAAAATAACACTTTAAAAAAGGTATTAAAAAATGAACTAAAACATATTAATATGATTTCAGCTCCAGCGTTCGGTACAACAACCCCTTCAACAGGATTTGCATTCGGACAAAGTCAACAGCAACCTCAAACAACTCAAAATCAATCTTTTCCTTTCTCAACTCAAAATCAAACTCCAGCTTTTGGGGCTCAAACCACCCAAGGATTAAATTTTGGTTTACTGCAAACCCAAAGTCAAGGTCAAACTCAAAATCAAGGTCAAGCTCAAAACTTTTCAAGTCAGCCAACTCAAGCTGCTCCTCAAAACACATTTTTAACTCAACCACAAGCCCCAGCTTTTTCAACTCAACCAAGTCAAGCACTCAACTTTTCTAAGCCGCAATCTCAAGCTGTTAGTTTTGGCCAAACAAGTCAACCATTCACAACTCAAGCTAATTTAAGCTTTGGAACTCCAACTCAAGTTTCAACTCAACCGACTTCATTTGGAACTTCAACACAACCTACTGCATTTGGAACTTCAGCACAACCTACTTCATTTGGAACTTCAACACAACCAACTTCCTTTGGAACTTCAACACAGCCAACTTCTTTTGGAGTTTCAACCCAACCAACTTCAACATTTGGAACTTCCGCTCCCGCTTCAAGTTTCATTACAACTCAAACTACTCAAGCTAACTTAAGCTTTGGGGCCAGTCAAGCAACTCAAGCTAACTTAAGTTTTGGTACATCTCAAGCGACTCAAGCTCAAAGTTTGAGTTTTGGCACAACTTCAGTGACGTCAAGCTTTGCTACGACTTCAACTTTGAGTTTTGGTGGGAATCAAACAAGTCAAGCAATTACTACAGCGAGTACAACTCAAAGTTTTGCTTTTGCAACCACAACAAGTAGTTTTGGTTTGTCTTCGGGATTGTCGTTTGGTAAAACTACTTCTACTACTGCTGCTACAAGTAAGTAATTTGTTTTTTTTTATATTTTCACAAAAAAATTATCTTTATTTTTTTAACTGAAAAATATTATTATGGTTCAAAGGAGTTTTATATAACTCTAAAGTAGTGGCCCAACATTTAAAATGTCATTTGACAGTGTCATTTTATTATTTATAGGAAAATCTTTTTAAAATTTAAAGTACTTTAATATTAATCATACGATGTGATATGAATATATTGGTTAATTTTAAAAAGTAACATAATTGTGAAAAAAAACTATGGTTTTTGTTATGGACACTGGATTGTAGGCCATTTGTTGCGGAATGAAGTGCACAAACACTAGATCGCCTGTGCCGACCCTGCTATATGCGGGATACAGCGTGAAACTAAAAAATAAAATTTGATATAAAATATTTTGTATTACTTATGTAATGAGACTGATAGAATCAGAACTCAACTACACTGTATAAAATTTTAATTTTCGTAATTTTTTTTGCTTCACTCTGTATCTCGTATATTATATAGCAGTATAGCATAAATATTAATATCATAAATGTATAATTTTCAGCGTCAACAACCGCCCCCTCAGGTATAACAGCATTAGGTAAAACAACAGCGGCCATGCCCACTTTGTCTACGGCTACCACGTCAGTATATATATTATTACTAACTTATTGTTGTATATCACTGTGAAATTTCATCTAAATCTGTCCAGTGGAATTTGAGTAAAAGTGAAATAAACATCTTCATGAACTTTCACATGTATTTAGTTTAGGCATATTCGAAGCAATCCGTTACTACTACAATCTTTGATAATTATAATAAATGCACCTAGTTAGTACCGTAGTTAAATGTGTTACATTAGTACTGCCACGGAACACGCAATATCCTAAAAATTGGGCTAACAGTGAAGAATTATGGAGTGTTCGCCTTCCGTGGTATTTACGTGATAGTGTGAAGCAAAAAAAAACATATATATAAAGAATAAAATTAGTATTTAAAAAAGATTAATACTACTCAATACTTTTAATTACATATATTATTAAATTCTATAATATCATTAATAATTTCAGTACAACAGCATCGGTACCGCCGGCCGCCATCACGTCAATATCATTTGCACAATTAGAGGAGAATATAAACAAATGGAGTATAGAGTTGACGGAGCAAGAGAATAATTTTATAAAACAAGCCACTATGATCAACGCTTGGGATAGATTGTTAGTGGCTAATGGTGAAAAGGTAATATAAAATATATTAGCGCGGCGTTGAGTTCCGCCTTAAGATTTTGGCGCATAGTGGGGAACGTAAGTGTGTTAACACTAGGTTCCCTCTGTCCCCATTTCCTCCCTGCTATGTGCGGGATACAACGTTAAGGTAAAAAATGTTAGTAAAAATTATGGTTTGGGCACGGACTATATACATTGTTTTTGTCATCACCATTTTAAATGAAACCACAATTTTAAATACTCTATAAAAGCCTAATACAATTAAATAAAAGACATTTTGCTAAAAATGAAATAGTGATTTCGAAAAAGTATCGTCCATTTGTTAAGGACGACGCACGTACTCATAAACTTATCATGGGGACACCGCCGCACACGAAATCGAGTCGTAGGTATTGGCGATAAAGTTCAAAGTTGTTTAACCTTTAGTATCATTTTTATAGTAGATAAGTGTTTAGGTTATTGGTATCTATTCGTAACTGCGTCGCACGGAATGCAGTATGGATAAACATTGTGAATTTTTTTTTAACATTTTGAAATGAAAAAAAAATCCTACGTCTAAACTATTGACGTATCTTAATAATTATTTTTAGGCATGGGTTTGAAATATTTTTCTCCATATGCAGCTCCCGTTAAAGGAGCTCAGACGCTTCCACTCTGTATAAGATTAGTATAGATTAACAAGTACACTAATTTGGTTTATTGTTTTAGATTCTAGAACTAAACGACGCGGTGGAAACAGTTAAAAATGAACAACAAAGCTTAGAACACGAATTAGACTTCATATTAGCACAGCAGAAGGAATTAGAGGAATTACTTAAACCTTTGGAGAAACAACTACTAGAAGATTCCAGCGATAGGATGAGAGACCCGGAACGGGAACATATGTATGTTTATACTTTTCTCTATAGGAACGTAGTGTTAAGACACTCTGTTCTCTATGCACCGCCGAATTCTTGAGGCGAGGCGGAGTGGCACAAAGTGTGCCAAATTGCGACAGTTGTGAATTCGATTCCCCATCGGCGTTGTATTTCGCCATTGTGATAGTAATATTTGTGACATTTCCCGAATACGGACATATAAGTATTTTTTTATTGAATGTTTTAATATCATTGTAGACACCAACAAAATATATTTCTTCTATTTCTCATTTTTTTCATTTTTTATTTTAAAATATATTAAAAGCTCTAAAATTATTTTATAAAAAATCTCAAATAAACAATATAAATTATTATTCATAATTTGTTTAACTTCCAGGTACACTTTAGCTGAAACATTAGACACACAGTTACGTCAAATGTCTGAAGATCTAAAGGAGGTTATTGAACACTTGAATGAAACTAATAGAAGTCAAGACAGCAATGATCCTGTAAGTTATCATTCTCTATTTTCAGTTTTAATATTTAAATTGTGTTTATTTTATTTATTGAATAGCATACCCGTGATGAGCGGCACAGAATGTAACTATTAGAGGCTAGTCGTGACGCAAGCGCATAAGTGTGCAACTGTAAACGCAAGAGGTTGTTTGGTTTGACTCCCATTCAAGTAAATGAAATATTGAATATTTTTATTTCCTCGCTCTAGTAACGAGGCAAAGCGCGGCGTGAAGTTCTTTGTCCCCCTCAACAAAAGTGAGAAGTGGAAGTCTTAATGGGAACGGAGTTTCTTAACACTGGGTTCCCAGGTTCCCTCTGCCTTCTTTGTGCATGTTATAGTGTGAAGCTAAAAAATAATAATAATGTATTTATTTATTCCACAGATAGTACAAATCGGCCGCATACTCAACGCTCACATGTCGTCCATGCAGTGGGTGGAGTCGAGCGCGGCATTAATCTCCGGCAAGCTCGACGCTCTCCGTGCGGAGCACGCGGCGCTGAGGCGGCACAACGAGACCGCCTTCCACTTGGCTTATAATTAATGTTGAACATACAACCACCTGTGTACTTGGTCATGTTTTTGTTTTTTTTTTAATAATAAAGAAAATTATGATGTATTTATTGCCTCTTTTTGTGACATTATAAGACCTTCTTTCATATTGTTTGTGACAGATTTTTAAAAAGACAAAAAAATATAGTTATTATTATTTTTAATTGTACCTTTTTAGGATTAAGGTAACTATAAAAACTTTTCTTTTTATCAATAAGGCCATTCACCTTTTTTTCTTTTAATTATAATGTTCACTAATCTGTGAATTGATTGTGGACGGTACTTAATGACAATGTATAATATAGTGGTTAGAGCGCTAGAATGGTACACAAAAAAGATGAAATTCCACTATGTTCAATGTTTCACATATTTATATTTGCAAAAGCACATAATCCAATTCCCAAAGTGGAAATAGAACTCACAACATGTTAATAATAATAAAATTCATATTACTGTTAGGAAAACAAAATAACAATAAGATGAAAAGATCATCAGATAAGTAAATAAAAAAAAAACAAATGTATAAAAAATATTATTTTAAATTCAATTTCTTAATACACTATACCACCAATAAAACACTGTAATTTGACGTTCTCTTCAGTTTCCAGACACAATATGACCAGTTTCTTGTGAACAATACTACATATAGTTCTATTATGAGATATATGATCTGCGCTCAGGAACATTGAAAACTTCTTAGCGTCCACTCGGCAGTAGCAAAGTTTAGATAAATCTTCGTTCATTTGAGTTTCAGTTTCTGAATCGGAATGATCTATTGGACCTGTTTAAAATAAAGATTTTTATGTTTAAAAAAAGCTAATTGATAATATTTCATTATTTATGCCTTAGGAAATGCTTGAAATATTCACAGAATATTTAGTTATGCACACTTTAAAAATAAATAATTCAATTAAAATTAATATTTAAAGGAGGCTCCCATACAACAAATAATTTTTTTGCTATTTTTGCAGATGGTACAGAACTCTTCGTGAGTATAGTAAAAAAATACATAAACAATACAATTAACACACCTTCAAAAGCCTCAACTATCAAATTCTTGAATCTCGTAGATACTTTTGCCATATCAGTTTTTATTTGTAATGTTAATCGTCCTTCTGCTGAGGCTTTTATCATCACTTCGGACGCCATTGTTCTCATTCTGTCTATTGTTGTTCTTAGTTGCTTTAGAGATGGTAACTGGATTGATATCTTAAATCAAATATACAAAAATCTTTTTTGAAATTGTACTTCAATAAGATATAGCAGACAAAAGGAACTTTAAATCATATTATTTTTTTTATAATAAAATCTGTAAATATGAGGTTGTGGAACTCTCACAGGCAGCCACACAGTGCCTGCATATTCTCAGGGACAGAGCACCCTCTTCCCTGGGGCTAACAGCATTAACCTCAGAACCAAAAAAAAGAGGTTGTGGTACAGTGGTATAATTGTGGGTTCAGTTCCCATTTAAAGGAATTAAATAACAACATGCAATGTCTGGAAAAATGGGAAACAAAGTATCTTAGCACTATACAGGAAGCTTATGATAAATAATATTAGAATAGCTAGAATCAAGATGTGACACCTTAAGCTCCCTAATGGTTTTGAATACCTTAAGCTTCCTAATTTTCTTTCTTATTTTTTTATTACACCAAATTTACTAAATAATAAAACAAAAAAAATGTGTAAAAGTGGCCTTATCACCACAGGTAATCTCTTCTAAGCAACACTTGCTATTAAAAAGATCAAAGAATATATGGATATTGGCTCATATATATATGCTACTAGGTTTGGCCTGATGCTTTCCCCTTAACAAATAACTAAAAGATGAGTATGATACATGACACAAAGTACAGGAGGTAACTACTGCACGTACAAGTAGATTATATTGAAACAATTACTATAATATAAAAAAATAATCTTTTACAACAAACAGACAAGCAAACACAACAAACCAGTAGTTTCTGAGATTAGTGTGTTGAACCAAACAAACCTTTTAATATTACTATAGACAAAACTTACATCAGGATGTGGTATTCTAGGTTCGTTGAATTCACTCCACAGCTTTCTAGGTACAACTACAACTGGAATGTCGTGAGTGACTTGCCTTGTCTGCTGTGTTGTGGTTGATGACTGGAACATTAATTATAATATATTTTTTACCCCATGTCAAAAGGTAATAATTGTTAAGTGTCAAAACACTGTTCCTAACTTTCCACCTAATATTTGAGGTATTGTGGTGACACTGCACTTTGTCTTGTTATCAGAGCAAAGACATTAAAATAATGCATTTGACTGATGCATGCCCGAGTAGAAATGAAACCCACATTATGTTTACAGATGTTGTGCTGCTACACCGTGATGGGTGCAGTAATTAAAATGGAATAGAATTTAGAACATAAAATGAATGAAAATAACAGTATGCAAAGGTGGTCTTATTGCTTCAAGCAATCTCAGACAACCTTTAGTAAATAATGGACTAGATGTAATAAAAAAAAGAAAATAATGTTTCAGTATAAATTTATAAATAAATAGAAACATTACATATACAAAAATAAACCATTGACATGACAGTATAAACATATGACATGACAGTATACACTCAAACACAATATATGCATACATTTAAATACTTCAAATATATTATTAAATATATTTTGTATATTTATAATAGACCAACCATTTCTATTTCCAATGTTAAACACGGACATTGCTTTTTAGTAAGTTTCATCTTTAGTGATTTTGCAGTTTTCAGTGTAACTAGTGACTTTGCTAAATTTGCTGAAAACGTAAGATTTTTGTCGGTTGAGAAGACATACCTTAGAGTTGAGTTGATAAGAAATTTCATAAGTTATTATTATATTTTTTTATCTTTATAAATTTGGCTTTCATGGATTTAGTAATTTACCTGAAACTATGCCCAAATAAATATCTTTGTTATCATCATCTATCCCTATCATTTGATATTCTGAAAAGAATAGAGATGGTGTAATTTCACACCACAATACAGGAGGCGCAGGTCCACTGTCTTCACATACTATAAAATATACTTTGTCTTCTGAAAGCCTTAGAACGCACTCCTTCGATAATTTTGATATAGTTGTTACTATATCTGAAAGAATGTTATATATGAAAATAATTATGTTAGAAATACTGAATGAATTGAAATAGTTCCAATTACTTGAAAACTCTCTCATAGGTCCCGTATCAATCATAATAGCGCGAAACTTCATTTTTCATGGGAACGGGCAACAACTAACAAAACTTTATATTTCACTTAATTTTTTATTAAATTAATCAATTTGGCTTTTACTAATTTACTATTTAAATTGAATTTTACACTTTGAGTTTGAATTCGCGCGATGCTAGTCAAGTGTCAAATATAAGGAACATAATATACTAGCTTCAGGGGTATTTTTTAAATTTTGTTTATACCATAGAATAATGATTGTCCATACGTGCACATAAATATAAATGATAATGTTTAAATAAAGTATATAAATTCCATAATTTTAAATATTTTTTGTAAAATTTAAAAACAACTCATACAATTCAACTCAACTTTAGAAATTAGCGTAAGAATCTGTTAAAATGGAAAAAATATTGACGAAACAAATCCAATAATAGTAATATGCGTAAAAGTCGAATTATATGCAAGGGCAAAAAATAAATATAATGTTTCAATTCTCTAATATTATTAAAAAAATATGAGTAAAACCAAATCTATTATATTTTATCTACGACATGAATGAATATTGTATCTAGTAACATTTTCCGCGACCATAGACTAGTTTACCGTATTTCCTGCTAATATGGCGCTTGACGTAACTGGCATACTGATAAGTTTATTTACACCGAAATGTTTTATCTCTTTTTAACATTACAGATTTTTATATGGAATAAAAAGGGATAGTTGAAACCCACTTTTGAGTCTAACGAATATTAACGAATTGTGGTTATTTTACTTGAAGATTATATTTATTTTTCTAAATTTATGTGCAATCTTAGCTTTGATATTTCTTGATTTCTATTTACTTATATTTACTAATTTATTTTACACATTTTATCGTATAAGAAAATTCTTATAAGAAGACAATATATGGAAAATAATGCTAAGTCAAGGTATGTGTACAAATGAACGATCGATAATTTCGACATGTCATAACCAAATAAAGTTTTTTATTTATAACTTACAGTGGTTATTCCTAGCAGAGATAATAGAAGTTAAAATATGTTGTTTAAATGCTCAAGGTTTAAAATAATTGAAATCAGGAGAAATATCACCAAAATACAAGTGTCAATTCAGAACCAAGGATCACCGTTGTTAACGTTTTTACTTCGAATTCGATCTTCAAATATTTAACGGACTTATGTTTTGAAAGGTGATTTTATAATATTGACGTATGGAGGTGTATTGCAAAAATTATTTAGCACGATCTTTTGCATTAAAGTTAACGCCACAATTTGCAGCTAAACGTATTCATAGCGATCGTGCAGTAATAAGTTCAATGTCGTCTATGATTATGTAATGGATGACGAGATTTGTTTTGCCCTGGTACTTAAATATTAACTGTAACTCTAAATATTGTTCGATTCCGTTCCCAATCAATCCTTGTTTTGTACATATTCAAGAAATTATTGCTATATAAACAAAGTGAGGTTATGTTGCGTTGTGCGAGAATATTTCTCAATGTTCCGAGTTTCTGACGTACCTTGTATACTTATATAAACATTGTTTATTAATGCACTTTTGCACTCTACAATAATAATATTAATATCATAAATAATTTGAAATAAAATAATAATTTTATTTAATATTGATGACTTAAACAAGTGGTTAATGACTCTTGAATATATTTGATATAATTGATAGTCTTTATTACATCACTTTAAAATACCTAATTGAACATACAAATGATTAATAAAATAAACATGTTTAAAATTTTTATAGCAAAATTATGAATAAGTAATTGCAAATTAATTATTTATGTGAATATTCACCTGTTGTCAACAAATTCGTAGGTGTTGGTATAAGTAGATGGGTATAGTTAAATAAATGTTTTATCAATTAAGTTATTTTTGGATATTATTTTCGGAATTTTCACCAAAAGTATGAGATAATTTTGTATTTTTTTATACGTATATCTTAAATTCATATAAGTATTTAACTGAAACAATAAACAGATTTCAGGAAATCTACTACTTCAAAATATAATTTGTTGAAAATAAATGATTTATTAATTAAATTTTTGTGTTCTTTAATTTTTTCTTTGTAATTAAAATATTATGAAAAACTCTTTTAATGTCAAAATTATGAACTTTCGGAATATTTTTATATTATCGAGTTATATGCTTAAAAATCCATTTTTAAATATTGTAATATACTATTCTTATAATTTTATTGCATTTTTAATTAATAATAGTAAATAATATTTTTTATATTTTAGTATGGCTCAAGAAGGCACCAAATCATTCGTACAAATACAGATTGAAAAACTAAAAGCGTTGCAAGCAAAGTTGTCTACTGAAGCTGAAGAAGACTATGTTATTATAAAAGAGGAGCCGTAAGTACTTCTTTCGTCATATTATACAATATCAAATACATCGAACTCACAGTCGTCGCGTTTACACTTCACAGTCGTAATATTTTGCCCCTACGCCACGACGGCCTCTAGACGGACGTATTTTATTTCTTAAAAATTAATTTAAACAAGCTTTAGTTTATATTTTTTAAGTTTTATGAACAATAATATTATCTAAAAATCGTAAATCTGTAAAGCAAATTATTTTAATAATGAGCCACGTAAAATTGTTTATGCTAAGTATTTAATTAGTGTCACATAAACTATTGTCGAATTTGACAATGAATTTACTAATATGACCCAAGTAGTCAAACTTGTCGTCAGACGACAAAAAGTTTGTTATCTTAAACCTGGAAGTGGTCTATCCGGTGTATGGCTGCATCGAGCTGACGTCATATTATATTAATATACATGTTCTATATAATTATTAAAATTATTATTAAATATCTGTATTTTCATGAGTAATATTTTACTTTTTGACTAATTATTTTCTAACACATTAAATTATTTACATTAATATTTCATTATTATAAACTATGTCTGTGCAGTGTGTACAAAGACATTATGAAAAAAATCAATAAACAATATATTAACATAAAAAATAACCAAAAGTTGCAAAAAGTTCCGGGTTAAGAATTTCGCAGCTAAAGCCAGGGCGAGCCGGGTGGGACGACCGTCCCATGCCGGTCCCGCACTAACCGCGCCCCGTCGTTTTCGT
Source organism: Heliconius numata (assembly GCA_016802625.1). Taxonomy (NCBI): domain Eukaryota; kingdom Metazoa; phylum Arthropoda; class Insecta; order Lepidoptera; family Nymphalidae; genus Heliconius; species Heliconius numata. The sequence continues at coordinate 857,138 of JAEBDU010013140.1, forward strand.
TCACCGTACATTCAGTCAGTCCGGCTCCGCACGCGTTACAGCCGTGATTCCTCGTGTCCGTGTCACGGAAACAAATAAAAAAATAAATAAATTTATTATCTATTCTTTTAATTTTGGCGGTAAAATATTACGTTCACGTGGTTTTTTTATTGAGGAAAGTGGAAATGTTTAATGTTTAGTATGTATTGTAACAATGATTCTAAGGTCAAGTTATGATAAGGGTGGTTAATTTCGTCACACGTTTCGGTAATTAGTGTTTAAGCGATGCAATATCAAACTAATGAAGAGGACGACTTGCAATATCAGATATTTGGAGATTCCTTCAATTTCCCAGTCGAGAACAATGCCTCTGCTAGCCGGCGTAGAAAGTAAGTTTTGTATTTTATTTTTTGTTTACAAATTAATAAACCCTTATTTTACTACTTAATTAATTTTTGAATTAAAAAATAATATTTTGTAATATAATACTAGTGTGCCATTATAGTTTTAAATTACAATGATAAAGTTAATACTAACACAAACTTTGTTATCGTTTACATTACATTGAACTAATACGTTTGATAAAAACTAATTAATTAAAGTATAAAAAAGTATGGAAATAATTTTATAATCTAGTACCTACCTACACTTTTATAATTATAAAAATAAAAGTGTAGGTAACCGACAATGCAATGATAGTAAATTTTGATTATACAAAAATAATTCCTTTATAAAAAAAAATACTAAATGAATAATCAGTTTATTAAGATGAAAAATTATATCGCTATAAATATATAAAATAAATAAATCTAGTCTGTCCTAATTTTTTATATAGCCTAGCCTCTTATAAGAAACATTCATAACTATAAAATAAGTAAGCAATTGCTATAAAGGTAAAACATATTTAATTTCAATATTACTTTAAGCAAAATATATTTTTTAGCTTCACGCTATATCCCGCATAAGACAGCGCAAACCTAGTGCGAAGTTACTCCGTTCCTTAAGCAGCGCCCAATGTTGGAGACATTGGGTGTAAAGTGGCGAAACTCAACGCCGCGCTGTCTTCTGGAATCGAATAGAAACTGAACCCACAATCATCGCATTTCCACTGTAATTCTACGTTTCCGCCACATGAATTGACTATCCCTCAAATTGTAGAAGTTGTTTGAAAATAAGAAATGCCAATTCATAATATTTTTCAGCTATCCGTTTGGCGTGGTTTAGGCATCTAGCTAGATCCACAGTAGCTTTTGAAGCTCAGGACTTAAATTCAAGTCGGTCTTAAAAAGCCTTGCCAAGGCCAAGGCCTTTAAAAGCTCGGCCTGCTTTAAAATAAACCTTAATAAAGAACCTTTATCCTATGTCCATTAAGACTAATAGTATTAAGGTATTTATTTAACATTTGTGACATGTGACATACATGTTTTAGTTTTATAATTCTCATTCCCCCTGGATTGAATGATTTTCTTTTAATTGATATAGTAACAAGAATTTGAGTTGAAGTTGACATCGACTGAATACTCAATTTCTCGGCGGAAAGTGGGAAACGTATAAGCGTGAATATAAAAAAAGAATATTATATATTCAGCGAATCTCGTTGCCAAGTATAGATACGTAAGCTGTAAGATATCTACCGGTTGCTTCAATAGCCAAATTTGAATACGTGACCTTCAACTTGTATGGGTAATCCTGCGTGCTCTCGCGGACCTTGAAACGTTCCGAGGTCTCACGTACAATGCCTACATACCTAAATAGATGAAGCCTTAATAATTTTTGCTGTTTTTTTTTGGGAAAATGGAATTTTCGATCATTTGTATTATGGTGTAATTAGAACATTGGTTTTACATGTCAGGTTTTTAAAGAATTGGAGTTTGTCGGTTTGTGAATTGAACTACTCAGTGCTCATTTTTCATGAAGTATCGCTGCGAGCAATGTAACGAGTATATAAAATTATTGTATAAATCTATACTATATACTATTAATATAATAAAGCGGAAGAGTTTGTTTGTTTGTTTGTTTGTTTGAACGCTAAGATCTCTGGATCTACTGGTCCGATTTACTTTGTTTTTGTTTTGTATGGAAGCTGCATTCTTCAGAAGTGCTATAGGCTATATAACATTACATTACACATATAAACTAATATATTTTAAAATACTTTCTAATTTGACATGCAATTTATTCTGCCATGTTAATAACAACCATCGCGTCGCTACGCAACCGTTACCGCGACATTTTGATATTCATCCTTATGAAAGTAAATATAATAGTCACTTTCAGCATTTCATCTAGATTGAAATTATAATTTACTGTATAACATTCTAATAAATCAATAAGGAGATGTCACTGATTCGAAATCACCTAGCCTTCGGGCGACATAGTATGAGTATGACCGACGCGAAAATATTCTTATAGTTCAAGCAGGCGTAGCCGCGTCCGGGTCCACTAGTACAATAATAATTTTGTAGTATGAAAGAAATTTTTATTTTATTTTATATTTATATGATAATTACTTCATTAGATTATACACATTGATAATATACTGTTTAAAATATAATTAATGTATTTATATTAGTCGGTAACAACGATCAAGGCGGCCATGGTAAGTTAGACCACCCCTGTGACACGCAAGTCGAGTGAACTTAAATACTATAACTAAATATTCGATTAATTTGTTGTGATAAGAAAAAATAATCACGGGGAACGTAGTCTGTTACTTTTAGATATTTTTGATAAAAGTCAATGCCTTAACAGTCAGTTTTTAGCCGACTGCGCGGCGCAAAGGACAGTAATGTGCTTACTTATGTGTGTTCCTATTCGCTTTCGCAGTGCCCGAAACCTTGGCCAATTTTGATGAATCTTACATAAATCTATTTTTAGTCCTTGTTGATTAGCGGAACTCGATGCCAAGCTTTGCAAAATATTGAAGTGGAATTGAACTCACAACCGCCGCGTTTACAGGCAAACGCTGCACCACTACGGCTTAAATTTTTATTCTTTTTAGTAGTGGGGAACGGAGTGTCTTAACACAAGGTTCGCTCTGCTTAATCTGTTGTGTGCGGGATACAGCGTGAAGGTGATTTTTTCTTTTCTTTCTGGTATGTAAAGACTTGTCGCAATTACGTCGATTACCTGTATTGTAATTTATTTATGAAATTATTTGACATTGGATATAATGTATGAATGAAGTCATTTTATGTTACATATGATATGCGGCTTGTCATGGTGTTTCCGGTCTTATCTAAACGAGTTTTGACTACAATCGTGTCTGAAATTTTAAAGTCAGTATGTCATAAAAGTGCTTTATACAATCGAGAAGGAATTTGCATAACATACATAGCATAACATTTATGGCACCTATAAGTATAATAAGGATTTATTACATGTAGCTATTGTAGCGTAGCGTTAAGTTTAGACGGATATATTAGGTCCGTATTTATAAATTGCTCTCAACTCTGAGATCAATCTTGAGATGCCGTTTTCATTCATAAATTATAATCTATTCTTCTATTTGTGTTGTTTTTTTTATAATTTTTATCTGTTATTTATTATACACATAATTATATCACCTGTTTTCTATTCTGTGGAAAGATTAGAGCTATCGATCTAATAATGCTTGATCTAAATCAATCTAAAACAACAAAATGTTTAATAATATCGATTGACTGACTATACTTAACTATTATAAATTGACATTATCTAGCCAAGAATCTTAATTTTCAATTTATTTATGTTTTTTGTATATATGTGACATAACCAATTTCGATATAGGTATATTTTTTACTAGTATGATCTCACGGCGACCTTGACAAATAAGATAGTATCTACACGTTATATTTTAAGTTACGACTCGTAGGCCTCTTCGTTTCTTACAAATCAATTATTTTTGGGGCACACGTGGCCTTATGGCTTAACCTATAAGCGAATTATATTTTACTTACTACTAGTGGAATGTATATCCGCTTTATGTAGCGGATATAGCAAACATTAAAAAGTTCACCTGTCTTTGTCCATATGTCTATTAATGTAAGAAAACCTTCCAATGTTATTTTGAACCACTTATTGTTCGATATTCTTGAAAATTTGTAAACACAACCGGTTCCTATGACAATACAATATTTTCATAGCATGATTTTCATGATTTTCTTACCAGAATAACGAGAAATTACTTTAAATCCTATTTTCTTTTTTATATTCATAGTTTTAATAAAGTGTTTTATTTCATTTTCATGTCTAAATATTATACACAACGCGTAGATGGCCTTTGCCACTCAATAGACAATGATAATACTCTATTTGAGTTGAAAGTTGAGGGCGGTGTGATAGCCTAAATTCGAGCTTTACAACCTAAATTCTATAACATTATTAGAATAAGAAACAAAAATAACAACTAGACAATCGTTGCTATTACTCTACTGAAACTTCAAGATGTTAAAGTCCAAGTAAAAAAAAAATCATATTAATGTCTTTTTACTTGTTTCTTCGTTCATCTTATAAAATTAATTAAATCATACAATTAAAAACTATCATTCCATTTATTCATTAATTGTGCTTTTCACGTCCAAGTATATACAAGTACGTACCGAGTACTAACAAGTAGCATTGACCGGCGCTACCCCTAAAGGTAAACGACCAACGAGGGTGGCACCCCCAGTACGATGCCTTAATTGCACGTGTATCGGCAGATGGCAGTCAAGGTGCGAGCCAGTGACGACCTTTGAATGCTATCGATATTAAACTATCGATAAGGAAGTGCTTCTTGTTATCTAAGCAGCTGTGCTAGTGATGTTATTTATGTTCATATACGTTTAATGAAACGATAGTTTATAATTGTTTTATTATTATAACATTTATATTTGTTTTAATTTTTTGAACTAAATGAAATTTATTTGTGTGTTAATATTTATTTATTCATAATTTTATGAATTATGAATTTTATCGATATCGATACAGCATTATCTAACTATTCTATGAATACCAAAGTAATTGGGGTGGCGGCACGTAACTTTCACACGATGCAACTGAACAACTGCAACTATTGCCTGTAATAACACTTATGTTTTACACTATTTTAACTTTATTTTTACTTTACTTACCTATCATTTTTTACTAGCGAATTTGACATTTGAGAAAATTGTTGTATTAAAATATGTTATCTAGTAATTTCTACTTCGGTTTTTGTTTTAATAAAGAAAGCTTAGGAGTAGGTGTATGAAGACACTCCTATAGCATGGCTACTCAATGGATTGTGTCCCTTTTGTCTATTTTTTTTTCGTAATTCGGCCTTTGTTCTACTGTGCTTGTTGAACTTTTCTATTCTAAAGGATATACTTAATTTACATCTCTAGGATGTATGCTTAACTGCGATGATTACGGGTTCGACCTCATTCAGGGGGCATGATAAATACTTGTATTTTGAAATGCATTATTTGTGTTTAAGTGGCTGTACACTACGAAAGCTTTTGCCACAAAATACACAATGTTTGTGTTGAAAGTGGAGAGCAGCGAGATAATAGTGTAAATTTAAAGGATTTTTTATCATAAAAAAAAACAAATAATCTAGTCTATATCTATAGCCACAAAAAATATATTTGAAACTAGATAAACAAATACATATAATTACAAATAATTAAACCGAATAGATGATGTAATTGTTGTGATAGCAACAGTAAAAATAATATTTTAGGCCCACGTGGCTGACAGTTCTACGTTTTTTTTTTCTTAAATGTTGAATAGAACAGATGTTAAAGAAATACACTTATAATGCCATAAGAATTCGGGGGTGCCTATTGAGCCTTTACTTAGGTCCCTATACCTAGTTCCTTTGTTGAACGATATTTTTGCTATAGTGTTGCGCAATGAATAACAGACATGGGTGGCTCGTATGTATGTCAAAGTTCGTCTGGCCCTTTTTTTTCTTTTAATTTTTTGAACATGTGGTAGCGATGTTAATAAAATGTCTTTGATTAAATTTATGGTTTTGATGTGTAAGAGAGAGAGAGAGAGAGAGAGAAAGGGGGGCTCTATGTACTTATGGATTTAGCTCAATTATTGCAAATAGTGCAGTTGATATCAGAATTCCTCAATAGAAATATTAAAATATGTAAAATTAAAACAAAGTTTATACAGATGCTCCTTTGATGTCCCGTAATCAGTCTTATATTAATAGAAAAATAATAATGATGCTTTCTAAGTTTACCAAATTAAATTTTTCCCTAATCTAGTTATGACTCAAAAGAAGCAGCAAACAACTATATGTATATGTATACATATATATTTTTAGTTTTCTTAAGAATATTTAACCTATTTTACTTATCTACTGTACCTCGATGGCGCGTGCGGTGCCCGGTGTTCACATTAGTACCTTCCTTCGATTTAACAGCTGGTGCACAGACAAAACTTTTTTCCTTTTTTTGTGTCACAGTATTTATTGGATTCAGATAATAAATAATTTTTGGTACGATAAAAAAACCTGACGCGTTAGTGTGAATGGGAAAAATTCGGTACTAGGAATATGGCTACTTGTTACCATTCTATATAGGCATATATCATGTTGTAATTTAAAATTAAATATATATAGCAAATAGGACGCAGGTTTGATTCTGGAGTGTGCATTTTTTTATAAACAGAGTTATTTAAAGAGGTCTTTAAACATAAATACTAATTAATAATTCATTTCTGAATTAAACCTAAATAGTCTATTTAAATACATGTTATAGTTTCTTTCAATTGACCGGATAGTTGTACCTTTTCATTATAATACGTTTTTCATACTTATAAACATTGTATAATTATATAGGCTGTCAGTCCCCTCTCAGTCTCAGCATACGAAGAAAATTGCCATAGAATTATACGCTTGCGAATCATTCTATATATCTAGACTTAATATAGTAGTTAGTAGCTTTAACACTTCTGTTGGTATGTTTATGAACTATGAAGTAAACTTTAATTAGCTTTTAGTAATAATTGGAATGAAATAATTAAGCCAAAATTTCGATTGTTTTACGCTTTTAGTAGATAGATGCTTAGCAATCAAAGACACAAAAGATATTAATTTAAATAAGATAGTTGCTTATAAAAGCGTAAAAAATAATAGAGACATATTTTAAAAGAAATAACTTCTATTAAAAAAGCTATAATACTTTTATTAGTTTCTGGGCTGACATACAAACCACATTGGAAGTGTATTACACACCTTTTGAAGTAGATCATGCGGGCAAGTTCAATGCTATTTCATAGAAATTGCCAGGGCTTTCGACTAACCCCTGTGTAACTAAATATTGAGTAGAAAATAGAAATTATAGGATAGTTACTTATAAAGGTATATTTAAAGCTTATGTTTCTGATTCTTATATACGGGTATTCTCAATTAAAAACATTCGACTGTTAGTATGAAACTGTCATAACTTATTAGTACTGAATGTCAAGAAAATGATGAAAATTCTCATTATCAGTTCTCGTTTCGCTTACGGCTTTCTTTGTTTTTTTTTGCTTCGGCCTTTTACACGCATATAGCAGGGTTGGGAGAGAGAACCTAGTGTCGAAACACTGTTCTCTCTCTGCTTTCCACCCGCTTTGTCTTGCCAAAGCGGGGAATATCATTATCCAGAATTGGGATCATATGCGTTGTTTCATTGCGGCCACGATGGCTTCAAATAAACTAAAGAAGTATTGGTAATATTATATTTACACAGAAATATCTAACTATTTGAAAGTTTATACTTTGCGCTCTAGTTATTGAACAGAACTAACTTGAGTGGATGTAATTTCATCATAACCCTAACCTGATATCCATTTACAAGAAACTCTCCATTTTATCAAAGTTCACAACCCTGTTCTTAATAAACATTTGCAAACCCTCATGATCATAATTTTACTGTTTTAAGGAAACTTTACCAACATAACAGTTTCCTTAATGTATGTGGGCTGCTTATCAAGTATTTTATACCTATTTCCTATGCATGGTTTTTAGTATATTTTGTCTTAATATAGTACTATTGGGACAATATTTTACTTAAATAAAAAATAAATAAATGAAATAATAGTGGAGTTTCTAAAAATAATTTCTAAGCTTGTATTTTCTATTTACCACAAATAGAATATTAATGTTGCCAGTACACCGCAAATGATTGTGACAGTGTAAATTAATATCACTTTCTCTGTTTTAATGCTACTTCACTTTCTTCTTGACAGAGAATTACCACATTATTATTTCCTTTCTCAGAGAGAACATAGTATTAAGACACTACGTTCTTTCTGCTTGAGTTAACGCTACTCAACTCTGTGTTTTGCTTACTAGACCAAGTGAATAAAAATTATGCTCCATCGCTACGACGGTGTCAACACCACATATTATTTATTTAAGAATATACAAATTATTATTTTTTTTTAATATAAACAAATTAAGCTCCTTGTATATCTAATTGTTACAAGTAAATCAATTATTTAACTAAAGAGCATATAATTGTTTGCTTCCATACAAATTAATTTAATTTATTCCTTCTAATGGTCACCAACAAGCGTGACCGCCATATTGCACCTTTTTCATGGTTGGACGATTGAGAGTCCATGGGAAAATGGAGATGGGCTATCCCATCATTTATGTGAGATTTGTTTTAATATGAATGTGGGTGTTTTATAGGGTGCTTAATTATTTTTTATGAAAATGAATAAATCAATTATTAGGTACCTTTGTAATTATGTATTATACTGATTTCTTTACGTTTGTGACAAAGATTTTGTTTTATTTTGAAAGTTTGAAATAATTGCTAATCTTGCTTCTTTTCGAGCCGACTTCTTTTCAGTTAGTCACTAAAAAATTAGTTATTTCATCAATTTCTTTCTTTTTAGGGTTGTAAGTTGCAATTTTTATAGTTTCGCCTTAATTTTGTAGAAATCCTCTTTAATGTTTTCTATTTCTCAATACAAAATAATTAATTCAGGTCAGAAATAAATTATACCATTAAAACCAAAAAATATGATTCACGATGACTATTCATAAGAAATAATGCGTAAATTATAATATATCGCCTACTATAATTAATTTAGGGGTGTGAATACCCCACATATTGTTGTACTAAAATTCACGTCACACGTAAGTACAGGTAAATTTCAATTCCCACGTTTTCAATAGGGGGCTCTTGCATTACTTGGACAAAGCGACAAGCTTGCATGTAGTATCTCAACTAATTTTTATACGAGATATTTCACAAGGGATGGATGCTACTTTGTTTTGATTGCCCGTGTATTGACCCCAAGCGAGGTAGGATTTCAAAAGTAAATTGAGTGACATTGTAGTTTAAGGACGTTTGATGTCTATAAGATGATTTGTAAGGAGAATAGTATTATTTTGAGGGTAGATTTGTATGTGCAATCAAAGTTAGTTTCGTGTTATTAAAATATTTAACAAGTCGCTTGTCGAAGTATCTTAACACTAGGTTCCCTCTGTCTACCCTGCTATGTGAGGGATACAGCGTGAAGCTAATAAAAAACTATATTAATGTCCCTATTGTGTTATACAATTTTAAATTATGAATTGAATCAAATATTAAGCCTACTATAAAATATATTACATTTTCATCATTTCCTGGCTGAAACAGCTCATTCTGCTGATTTCTCATATTTCACGACTAAACACTGACATTTATTGCTGTAAGCTTTGCGTACATTTTCTATTACTTAGGGTCGTTCTTATAAACCTGTTTTTAATATTCAACTTGAATTTATTCAAAGAGATTTTAATATATATTGTATTTAGAGTGCAATGCCCCATCTCAATGTTATATGCTTATATTAATTTTATGAATAGGAAATATTGATTTTTTAATATAAATTTTAAGTTTATGTTGTATTTTTTAAAGGTTAATTAAGTTTATTTTAATTTTTAAATCGAACAACTTGTTTTACTATAATTTAGTATGCACCTATATCTCTTTTGTCTAACACTTTTATATATAACACGACAATATAGGTAGTTTTGAGTGTATAAATGTAAAATATTTTAATCATTTATATCAATTTTCTTTATATCTATTCGTAGTTGGTCTATTCAGTAGTAATAACCTATCTTTTCTTTTATATTATCTTAATTACTAGATTAGAATACTAAGAAATACGCATTTGTCGCACTCACAATAGAAACAAGCTCATATTGTTCTACCATTGTAACAGGAAAATAAATATAGAACTACTGCATACTAGAAGTGTACCATTAAACAACAAAGCAATTTAAATAAACTATAATCTCTAATACAATGTATTCAGGATGTGATACCCTTTATCCGAAAAAGATACTTTAGTGGGGAGTTTATTAGAGATCCGCACTGGAGGGGTAATTTATTGAAATTATTGACGTTTCTCAATTTTTGTGTTTGTAAATATGATTTATTTATTTAATTTAATTATTTCATTTTTCGATATGAATTATATATTTTTAAGATTTTTGAATTGTTGCACACTACGGATAGAAAATTATATATATTTAGAAAATTTATATATATTTTTTTTATTTTTATACGTTTTCTGAAAATATAAATTTTACATATACATAAACTGTATTCTGTATTTCTGAATACTTTTCTTTTAGGTAGGTGCACATTTTGACACGTAACTTTAATGAGAATTTACTTCAAAGAAGACATGAGCCCGTATACTCCGACACTACCTGTTGAATATAAATTTTTGAATACATTATAAATATTAATACAAATATATTATTATTTATGTTGGTACGGAACTAATGTATATCGTGCTGGTTTTTTTTTTCATAGTAACACCACAGCTGCCATGCTCATTGTGGGGGCCGCAGATGGCGCGTGCACTCCCGCGTTTCATTTCGATCGATATTTCTACTATAGTAGTTTATTATATTAAAATTATACATAGGTAATATTATGTTGACAGCGGAACATCATAAATTATTTGGGTTTTTTTTTTCATAAATTTGATGTGAAATTGCTATGTTTACTACTATTCAAAGTCAATAATTTGGTCTATATGTAAATCTTTATTGGGTAGGTTATAATATTTTTTTTTGCTTCTTCCTGTGTCCCGCATAGCAGGATAGGCAAAGGGAGCCTAGTGCTAAGAAACTCCGTTCCCGACTTTCATCCGATTTTTTATTTATAATCTTAAAATCGAAATATTGTTTTTTTATATCATAGGATTAAAACGTTCTTTTACCAGTGTCTTGACAATCAGGTCATGGCCACGGTGAGCAGTGAACGTCGTTATTTCCACATATCCCATTCCACGAACATAACCTAGAAGTCGTCCTTCTTAAAATTCAACATATTATTACTTATTTTATGTAAAACCATATAACTTAATGCATTTACTTATATTTAAAAAACCAAAAATCTCATTAAAAAAATCGTTTCATAATAAAAATAACAAATTATCACATCTGGTGTTAATAGCTCCCAAAGCTATAAATTAGCACAACTTACAAAACACTGCTACCAAATTCTATAACAATTAATCAATATTATCAAAGGGCTATTAAAGAGTAATAAATACATTAGTAACAAAAAAAAGGTGACTCCTGGATATCGAAATCTAATTTTCGATAAAATTGGCACTCCTCGATTGACACGTGGAACCCCAGATGGGCTGTCACCTGCATACGGACTCGGAACTGCATTCTTCGCGACCACCGGTCGTTGCACTGCAATTTTTTGATTTTTCCAACGATGGTGTGTACGAAAGTCTGGGTACTTTAAAGTATTTCAGGCTTTACTTCAATTATATTGCCGCCAAAGACATGCTGGTTAATTTTAACTGGTTGATTTTTTTAGCAGGTATTCGAATAAAATGCGAATATATAATGCTCATGTTTATGAATCGATTTAATGATTGGTGGTATGTTGATTATAAAATATTGTTAGAAAGAAATCATTTTAAAAGATTTTCATGTAGTTTTGCTTAATAAAGCCAAAATAAAAAGAACTTGCAATCTAAAATTTTTATGAAGTCAAACATTTGAATATAATTGTTAATTATTTTTTTATTGTTTTACTTATATGTTTTTTTAAAAGTGCTATAAAGAATATATATACAAAATATATAAAATATAATAAAAACTCATAACATTACAATATAAAGTCAAACATAATTTAAATATATGAACGGATTTCGTCTATTAACTATTCGTGATTTGTAGTCGTACAAAGTGGCGATAATATGATAAACTGTAACAATTTAGCCCCGTGGCGCTTGCCTGGAACAATGACCTCATACAATAAACAAGAGGCCCCTTGCCCAATCACACGGGCTCTGTGCTATATTTCTGAACCACAAATAATTATAGAAATGTATGTGTGGATATTGCTAATTTAGTCCACATTTTAGTCTTATAGTACTAGTTTATAACTTTGTTTCATACACATTCTATAATTGCGTTAATCTTTTATGTATTTTATAGTTTCCTTTTATTATCATACAAAACCAGCTGCTGTCGCGATAACTTCATAGTTAATAGTAAAAGCAATTGCAAATACCTCATACATTTCTTACTTAATTCCCTGTAATTATATAAAATACTTCTATTTCGTTCCCACAATAGTTGTATTTGAAAAGCGATGGCATTGGTTCATTAGCGCTTTCTCTAAACACCTTTCGGGCGCGTGCTGCTTCGTAATTATTATAAGAGGGGAGGAAGTTGGGAAAAAAAAAATGGAAAAAAGGTGACGCGGGGTTGAGAAATGTCAGGCCATGTGCGCGGGAGTCATTGTACGCCTTGAGACATTAATCTTAGGGGGAAATGACCAGGTGAACAACCCCTAGACTTTTGTTGTTCAATAATACGTAAGTTTTTGTATGTTGACTCTAAGGATTTGTCAGTTCAAATTTGCGAATGGGTATTTCTGAAGAAGATTTGGTAGCGTAAAACAGTTTTATTCATGCCCCGAATACAGACGGACCAGCGATCGTAATCACGAGGCCAGCTGTCCCTTTATAATATGCACCCCACTTTTATACCTATCCTAATGTCCTTAGCATAATAAAAAAAGCAATTACAATTGTTCCTTCGGTAATGAAACCACTGTTTTCGAGTTGGGGGTTTTAGCATGTGAAAATTATCAATTTAAAGATAAGGGAAGCTTCTATCCGCAAAAGGCGAGCTCGTTGGCTCGATGGGCTTTAAAATTATCACATGTTGTAAATGTGTCATCCACGGCATATGGTCTTGCAATGTCTCACACAAAAACCTGGAGCCCCTCGTTTAGTAAACAAGTCGGAAGTTCCTACCAGATTTCGTAGTTTTTGTTCTTATTTTCAGGCTTATTTGAAATATATATATTTGAGATATAAATGTATGTATATAAATAAAAAATGCTGGAGGCTGTAAAACACGACGATTTTGAGTTCAAATCCGACTCTAAGTCAATACAATCGTATTTTTTTCACCTGGTAACAAGACAGTGTCTCCAAATTTGGAAAAGTGACGTACAGAGTGTCTTGACACCAGGTTCCCTCTGCATAACCCTACTATTTGCAAGATACAGCCTGCAACTATTTGTATATTTTTGTTTTAAAAATTACATATTTAGCATTGATTTTAAATTACTATAAAAAAATGGCTTACAATTTTTATACAAGTAACCCTTCTATATATAGACATAGATGTATATACAATCTCAAGAATAGCTTATTACTTTTTGTTATGTTGATAAATGACCATGACGTCGCGTGAGAAAGCCCTAATGAATAGACAAACTTAATTCGCATCCCCTTTCTATTGCCTCACGTGTGTCTGCACATTAGATCTACTATTTATCTATATTATACTCAGAGGGAACCTGTTTGGACCCCTGCTTATTTACTCATAGTGTAGATAGAGAATGGCTACGAAAAGACAACATACTTAGAATATTTCTATAGATAAGATAACTTTTTTGTGAGACGTTGCTTAAGAAAACGTTTTAGTAAAAAGAATGTTTTAATTTGTAGCGTGATGTCATACTAACAAGCTTAAAGTCTCTTTAAATTGAATTTGGGTCAATTAAAGTCTAGTCGGTTTTTGTAACTGATATCTATATATATAAAAGGACTTGTCCTCACTGACTGAGGTAAGACGCACGCACAGCCGTAACCACTGAAGGTAGAAACGTGAAATTTAGACAGGTGTTTACTTTCGTAATCTGGACATCCACTAAGAAGGGATTTTGAAAAATTTTAACCCTAAAGGGGTGAAATAGGGGTTGAAAGTTTGTATGGAAAAAAATTAAATCAGCACCGATATATATAAAATTTGAAATTAAGATTTTTAAAAGTATTTAATTGAATACGTGTTTCATAGTTTTCTAGTATTCTTCCCCTAAGGGTGCAAATAAGGGGTTGAAAGTTTGTATGGAAAAATCTTTAAAACGCCACCGATTTTTATAAAATTTGAAATTTAGACTCAAAAATATTTCATTGAACATATGTTTCGTGGTTTCTTAGAATTCACCTCTAAATAAGTAAGCGAAGCTGCGCGCGTCCGCTAGTATTCTATAAACCTACTTTGATGGTTAACTTTGGATACTCACAATTATGAAGACTATTTTTTTCTAGTTTTCAGACACTCCATTACCCAGTTTCCGAATTATATTTCATTTCATATGTTAAGTATGGACTAATTGCTTACTCAATTCTATATTAAAAAATTCGTAAAGCTTTACTTTACGAAACTAAAAATCATAATTTACGATAATTTTAAACGTTTAGCCGACATTCCATATTAAATGACAGGATACAGTGATTTACTATTATTATACTACGGTATTTTTATACTGTCATTAAGTGATACGTGCTTAGTATTTGTAATATCGGCTGTTTATGAAATACAACTTCGCGCTTTTCACGCTTAACAGTGTAGCAGCAGGTAGCTAACCTTGTGTAAATACACTCTGTTCTCCGCTTCCCTGAAATCCAGATATCACACAGGAAAGGAAAATGATTCATTCGTTCGAACGAAGGTCGAACTCACGTTTATAGTTACAATCTGTCCCTCTGCACCACGACATCCTCAGAAATACGTAATAAAGAATCCTTTTTTTTCCTTTTTCATGAAAGTATATTCTTTTAAACGCCCAAGCAACTATATGCAAGGAAAGATGTTTGACATGTATGTATGTATGTGAAATACAATATGTTTAAAATTACATGAATCCTTAATTGGCTGTTAAGTATGCACGAAAGCGTCTTCCGTGGTGCGTTGCTATGCCACGGTAGATTACTTAGTTTATATTGCATTTACTTTACTGCTTAAAGCTAATAGATATTTTTAAGAATCAGAAGAACTTAGAACTTGATGGAGAATGGACGAGCCTTGCGGCGATGAGATTGTGAGTGAGTTGTGGGGCTTCATCACCAGCTAAAATGCGAGGCGGTTTCAAGGCCAACTTTTCACAGGACGCGCGTAACATTTCTCCGAAAGGGAAGAAAGGTGGACATATTGTTTCCCTTTTTATTACGCTAATGTACCTACCGGCGGGAATCAACGACAAATTGCTTTCACCAAGCTAATGTGCGCATTATTTTGATAAATAACGATTGTTTATTTTACGATAAATTCAATCCCACTTCTGATTTTAGTTCACACTTACATCATCAGTACGGGGAGCGATCGATAATATCTTAAGCGTTTTTAATTAGTAAAATGAGACAAAAACATATCGAATAAACATTAACATTTATTTAAAAGAGCCGACCGTCCTTCGCCATTTACAGAGGGAGACCAACTTGTTTCTTTTGTGTGGACATACTTGTAAAGCCTTTTAAAGTAGCTTTTTAGATACGAATATCGTTGAATCGATGTGTGCTTAAGCCTTCGCTATTTATTGCATATAAAATTTTATATACAATTTTTAACTTTATACGTATTAATAATTCGCGTTTGCAATCTAATGAGGGGGATTTTTTGTTACTTGAATTTAAAAACATTTTTTCGCTCCGTATCCCGTATGTCACAGGCAAGGGCGAAGGAAACCCAGTGTTGACATATTCCATTCCTCACTTTTCACCCAATTTAGACGTGCCATATTGAGTGACGGAACCTACCACCGCGCCTTAATCTTGTTACTAGGGCGAGTATATAAAAATAATTCATACGAAATTTCGAATGGGAATCAAATCCACAATCGTCGCCTTTAAAGTCTGACAAAAAATGTTTTGTAGATTAATTCTTTAAGTAATGGTATTATTTGACAGAGAAAAATTAATAAAAGAAGAAGAGAAATTGTAATTTTGCATGTGGTGTAATAAAAACGTCAATTTTAGCGTATCTAGTGTAGGGGGGACACGTTTCCTTATACATGAATATTCCTTTGCATGTCATTCGAACCGACAAGCACTGTTTTTTATCGCCAATGTTTTAAAATTTTACTAAGAAATTTGTTTTTTTTACTAATTTCTTTGTTAAACAAGTACTTTCATAAACTTAATAGCGTTAAAGTTCTTATTCTTAAAACATCCTTCATATGCGGATCAAACCGAGTAAATCATGAATAAACGCCTACGCTTCATTAAGCTCAAAATAGACTATGACTTTATACTTTTGCTATGTGTCCAAATGCTTAGATAATCTGTTGAAAAAAATTATTGCTGTCTTTGGAGTTTACCATAATTATGTTAATTGTACCTATACATTATGTTTCAAATAAATGTAAACATTTTTTTTATTAAGTAATTATTAATTTCAGATAATTATTTATTTTCTCATGTTTTATCTACTTATTTAATTATGTTTACATTGTCATGTATTAAAATTTAATCATTTTATTACCTTGCCAATGAAAATTGATCGTATAGCTTATTTTAATAGTTTTTTTATAGATGTAGCTGTAGTTTTTACCTTTGTTCATATTAAATTTAGATCAGAGGAAACCTGTCCCGGCAAGGATGAGAATAATTAGTTCCATACCATTGGAGGGCGTATAGTGTTACGTAAAATTGCTTCGCCGGAGGCCGCCTAAGTGCTTTCTCATATGCGAAATCCGGTGTCATATTGTCTTTCAACTACTTGTTTGTAGACGTGATTTCTTATGGTTCAGAAGCTTTGTACTTGAAACGTTTTGGTTGCATTTTCACTATATTATATTATTATAGTCCGCCTATAGAATAGGCTATAAGTATCTAACTTGCCTTTTGTTATTCAGCCAGTGGAACTAAATACCTTGTCATTTTATTATACTGCTGGCGCCCGTCAGAATTAAACAAACGGTAAATATTCTATTATTTTGTTTATTTACAGCCCAAATAGCTAAATTCATTATATACATCAAAACTTATTGTTGTCTTCTTTCTTAGAAATGATCACTCACTTATGGTATAAAAGAATACAGATTTACTTTGGAATATCCCAATTATCCCATAATGTAAGAAACTCCGTTCTCCATTTTTCGACCAATTTTCGAGACAGCATGAGATTATTAAGTGGTGGAATTCAACGCCGCGTGTCTATCAGAGGGTAGAAGTAATATTAAATAATCTCATTCCTACAGTCGATTTGTACAGTAAAAATATCATATAAACTCAATACAAGTGTTGTCAAACCGACATTCTAAGTACATTGCACTGCCAACTATGCAGCCCATTCAACTGTTCAGGTCATACGTGTCTATTTGAGTGTAATGTAAGAAGTTTATCTTTATTATTCCTGTTATTTCAGCTCGGACTTTACCACACCGCCTGTCGTTTTGCACGTTCTCGGACACATATGTTTGTTTATTAATATAGGCTTTTGATTATAATTTTTAGCTTTTACTTGAGGCTTCATGGTCAAATGGAAGTGATATAGTAGGTTATATGAAAATAATTGATGTTATTTAATATAGGGGACAGCACAAAAAATATTTTTTCAATTAGACCCGATTGTTTCTGAGATTAGCGTGTTAATACAAACAAACTCTAATGCTAAAGCTTTTAATAAAACGAAGTGTTTATATAGGTTCACTGGAAGATAACAATGTTTTAAAACATATACATATATCTAAAGATGTTAAAAGGTAATAAAAATATGATATAATCGGTATTAATTAAGTTTTAAAATTATTCATAAGATATGATAACCTAATAAATGTTACAGAAATTGGTTACCCTATCACATGAATGGGTATAGCATTAAGACATTATATTTTTATTATTATATAATTTTTTACATCTAAAAATTCTAGAAGCAGGTAAATATTTGGTTATTTTTAAAGAATTTGGAATGAACCAAATTTGCATTTGGTTGCAATTTACATAAACGTTTACATTCTGTTGCATTTATATTGCCATATTTATTAAGCAAATAACGTTATACCTAATATACGATATATTCTCACTGAATTCTAATAAAGTTTATAAATAACGACTGATTCCTAAGCTTTTTGTTTAGTCTACGTATGACAAAGTCCAGCGTTGAGTTCCGCAATGTGTTCATAATTGTTCGAAAAGTGGAAATCGTAGTGTCTTGACTATTCCAGTAACACTAAATTGCTTTTTATATAATACCATAACAATCCATAGCGTATATATATAATTAAAAATCCCATGTATCGTTAAAGCCAAAACTTACGTTACATATAAATTAAGTTGTTAAATAACTACCTCCATTTGTAAAGTTGTTGTCTTTAGTTCTTATTGATTTCCTTTCCACAACCGCGTGGTGGAACCCGTTTCAAATATGTAAGTTATCGATACTGAAACGCACATAGCATTTTCAAAGACAATCCGATACTCAGAAACAATACCTCTGGGAACGTGAACAGGTTTTGCTGGAATTAAAAAAGGATAATCGAGGGATCTTTGTAAAACACCCACTCGATAGTTGATAGTAATAGATGGGAATGTATTTGAAGTAGAGGGAACTATCTTTTTACATTAAACATAATTACGCTTTTAAAAGATAGTACCTAAGGTCTTGATTTAGGTGTTATATAGTAGTTTTTGGCAAAGCGAAAAGAAACATTGTATCTCAGGGTACATAAATAAACAAATTAAAATATGTCTTCGCTCTCTCAACTCAATATAAAAACATAATTTCTCACCCAAAACTTTCTCATCTCACTCAACATTTACTAAACAATCCAAATCATTCCCCAAACATAACGGGGCTTTGTTTGGAATACCTTCAAACTCGTTTCATCTTGAAGTGCTAACTATCCCTTACAGTCATTGAGACATAGGGGACATCGCAGGAAACATGGGTATGCGTGAGTTAACTGGCCACTTCCTCAAAACCCCCTCTATATTTTGCTATATTTTTCAACTGTAAGGAACTTGTGATTGTTGTTAATTATCGTCCAAGGAGCTTTCTGTCCTTAGCTTTCCGGTTGGGACGCGGCGTAGATGTTTTATGTGTGTATTTAAAGTTATGATTACATAACTTTAATTTGGTTAAAGTTTTTGGTATTATTGTTCCGAATGCAATTTTTTATTATTATTTAGCTTCACACTGTATCCTTCAAATATCAGGGTAGGGCACCTCAGTGTTTAGTATTAAGACTTCCGTTTCCTCCAAATTCCATTGCGTGTTGAGTGACGGAACAAAATCCTGTGCTTTGCTGATGTTTTTGTTATCAGAGCGAGGAACATCAGCAAAGCCCAAATATGCAGCCCCGGGTTGAAATCGAACCCACAACGCATACTGTCGCAAGCGTCAGGTGGCCTCTATTGCTACAAGAATTAATGGAAGATATGTGCCAGCCCTAAACCGAATAACCAGAACTACATAGACAACGCTAGCTGAAAAAAATAATAATTACTATAATTACTTTAAAGTGACATAAATTTAGTTGACAAAATTATATTTAAAAAAAGATACTTTATTAATAGGATATCCTTGATAATTCCACTTGTCCATGTTTCGCTTCGTAGATAATCAGGGTATTTCCGTTCAGGTACAATCGGAGGTGAAATCACACGTGTGGAGGGTGGTCAGGGCAGGTGGAAGTGGCCATAGATGAACTATCTACTTCCTTACTTTAATTAGAATTTATTCTACGTTCACATTTATTACTTAATACCACCTTACGTTTGTTGCTAAGGATATTTTATCCTTTGGTCGCGATGTTTTTTTTGTAATTCATTAGATACGTACACCTTTATTTCCACATACAAATTGAATATTATTATATAAAAAATAATTTGAATCGAGAAGAAGTGTCTTAATGGGAACGGAGTGTCTTAACGCTAGGTTCCCAGGTACCCTTCGCCTACCCTGCTATATGCGGAATACAGCGTAAAGCAAAATAAAATTACAAGAATATAATTTTAAGGCAGAAAATTTAATAAGACTTGTTTTCTTAAAAGCTTTACACGTGACATAGCTTAACGTTTGACTTTTTATGTGAAAAAGTTTGACTTATCAACGTATCTGATTAGATTTTTCGGTATCTGGCAATGCCCTTTGAGCTTCAAAGAAACTTTATCATGTGCATATCACAGGAAGTTGATTTATTTACGACCTCTTCCCTCTTTATTGCATAATATCTTATTTTATAGATTACTCAATCGTAAGTTCACTAGGAACTTTAAATTATTTCATAAACATTTTTTCACTTACGTATTTCTATCTACAAAAATATTAAGAGACCTCAAAAATATTGTTTATAAAGAAAATAGTATAACATTTGCAACTATATGTGACCTCTCGAACTTGACAAAAACCAAAACGGTGTCGAATTAGCTCGGCATCCGCTCAAAGCACTCCAGATTTTTTGTTAAATCTTATCGTTAGAAAGTCCCGTTAAAACGTCCCGAAAGTTAAAACTTTAGTTACAGGAATTGATTTTGGGTTTTTTATAATGTTAGTTATGTATTAAAATAATATGGAATTTGTATTACTATTTTATGATTAAAGCTAGATATGTAGACAATTATTCAAATTCTGTCACAAAGCACATTTGTTTCTTTTAAGTACTTTTTTAGGAATCAAGTTCCTTATTATCTTTACGTATCTCTTAGCGCAAATAGCGATGAAGGCTGTTTTACTCAGCCTTCAGTAATTTTTCTTAAAGCTTCATGCTTTTTCGTTCATTTTTAAGATTTTAGATGGTGTAATCTAGCTCCGTACTTTGTCGTATATTCCTATTATTTGTAATTTAAACCACCGCATATGCCATCAGACCTTTCCTAACAGAGCGACAATAAAATCGATTTTTCATTATAACATACAATTTCACTGACCTGTCCAACATAAAAAAAAATCGACTTTCTTTGTCTATGTACGTATACGGGTACACCTGCTTACCTTTGCCTGTGTTGCACAAGTTCCCACTGGAGGGTATGATTTCTGTACTACATCTGTCCTTGTCACACTTTCGTATTGTTATATAGTTGTCCTTTTCCCTAGCACGGCCCTTTAGGGGTTTTTGACGTTTTTGTATTCTTCACCCCTTGTGTACGTATACAGTGTGGGTGTGTGCGTGCGAGCATGTGTGTGTCAGTCGTGGTAGATTTTCTACATTAGTGTGTTCATGTTCTTCAATGCGCGTGCGTCAAAATGTGTTAGACTTGGAATTTTGGCGGGAAAAAGTTTTGTTTTTTTGTGTTTTATTAAAAATGTTTTGATTTAAGTGTTTGCATATAACATATAATGGATTTAAACGTTTAAAATGGTTCATCTAATGAATTGGTGTACCGTTTACGGATAGTTCGTCGTGATGTTATATGAGTGAGTATTTCATTGTTTACTAGCAACAGTATCGATATAATTATGTTATAATCCATTATTTCTGTATAATCTAGACAAATGGATATAAAATAGTTACCTACCCACATTTATCATATTTTTCTCATTGTTCTAATAGTATGATGAAATACATAAAAAAGAGTTCATCAGATAAATTCTTTTTGCGTTTTTGTCATTACAAATGTACGTACCTAGATATAATTCTCAGGTTTAAGACAATTTTCCCTATGATTGCTTAGTATAAACTAAGTAAATACTTTTAATACGTAGTTTTAAACTTCATGTATCTTCCGTAACATGTAGGGTAGGCAAATAAAATTCAGTATATTACTTAATTCTTTATTTTGTATATCATTATGAAGACTATATTTTTATGGCAATAGTATCTCTACACTTCTACAGTACTGTACAGCGGATCAGAGTAACAAACTTATATTGTTTACTCCGCTTTCTGTCCGAACATGAGACATTGCGTATAGAGTAGCGGAACTTAACGCCGTGCCTTGTCTTGCAAGAGCAGAAAAATGAAAATAGTTCATTCCTCCTAGTGAGAATCAAAACCATAATCTTTGTGTTCATAGGAAGATGCTGACCTACTGCACCGCGATGACCCGAATAAAAATTTCACAAGTAGACATAAACATTAATCAATAACTATTGCATACATTTTTCATTGCTTTTATTATACAAATAAAATTTAATAAGAAAAAAAAACTAGTTTAATTATTTTTCTATACAAGATAATGTCGGTATGTAGATCAGACGTAAAAAATCCGACACGTAAGTATAAAAAATGTATTATTCCATTCCGGTTCTGTTCGATTATTATTGATTCGGGATCGCCTCGTCTGGCTCTAGAGGCCTCGCGTAGAAACATTTCAATGACATCATAATACTGTGTTATACCTACAATCTACATACGTACGTGCTTTTTAGGTTTAAAATTTTGGGGTATTTTTCCTCTTTTATTGTAAATTTTAGATATTAATTAATAGCAGAGGCCAATGTGGCAAAATGGTGCAAACCGCGTTGGCCTCAATCATTCTTCTGTCTGTAAATAGTTGTGATTTCGATTCCCACTAGATGGAATGTATATTTTTTTGTTTTCTCTTCTTCTTCTTCAATTTGGGCCGAAAGCTTAAAAATAATTAAAAGCTCGTTGCTCGTGACTATTATTTAATTTTTAAAATGAATAAAAGTTTTTTTCAAACAAAAAATTGAATGGAATTAGCAGATAAAATACGAATTCCTTAAAATTTCTGAAATAAAATTGTGAAGTTCGCTATTATAAAATAGCAATATTAAATTCCAACGCATTCCAGTCGATATGCTCGCTTCGCTGTCTCGAGATGAATGAGACAGCTTGTTCTATCAGCTGATATTTGGCACGCATAAATTACTTTATTTTTACTTACATTACCTAATCGCGAGTATGGACGACGATAATAAAACTTGAACCGGAATATTTTACATTAAAACTTGTTTTTTGTATAAAACTAACTTTTACCTTATAAGTAATATAAACTGTATTACGACTACAACAGAGGGTATTATTGTATATCATTAAATATTGTATGGCCATAATGTTGTCGGTCTTCTCAGAATTTTTGTTCTGTGTCTACAAAATGAATGAATGGCGCCAGGATTTACGTATTAAGATACATTCTTTAGTATAAAGTACGGTCAGTGAGTCGTGACCGCTTAGAAGTTAGCTGTAAATGGCTGCTCAGATACGATTTTATGATTTTTACTACATTTGGCTGAAGTTAAGGTTCAGAAAACTTTTGTTTAGGCCAAGACATGTTGACCGTACTATAGTTAGTGCGGTTTGAGGCGGTAATTTTTTTTGTTTGGACTATTTTCTACCTGTAGCAAGTGCTTGGTTTATATAAATTACAATGTGGGTATAGTCAGATCGACTTGTGGAATGTTAAAACGACTTGTAATTTTACTTTTATCACGTTGTTTTTGGTTATAATAGTGATTAATTAATGAAATGTATTTAAGTACAGACTGTTAATTAACATATTCTTAATTCCTACATATAATTAATCACATTCTTGCATTTTTTGTGTATTTGATTAGAAAGAAAATCTTTTTTATTTCTTTTTCATATTAATGAAAATTCTCTTTCGTTTACGGTAGCAAATTAGATGAAATCATACCTATAACGAAATATTGTCAATTTTTAAACGTATTTTACATTTTAAAATATATATAGATAAATATTTCTTTTAAAAACTTCATTCATATGTGTTTGTTCACAGACGTAGCGGCTATGATTCAGAGTCGAGTGAATATTCTGAAGACTCGGCGGCATACGAGGATGTGCCGGCTGCAGCCAAAAGCGCTGGGCCGCGGAAGAATATCAATAAAGGGAAATGGACGAAGGAAGAGGTATGATGATGAAGGCTTTAAGTAATTAATTTTTTTAATTATTTTTACAAAACGTATAAAAAATTGTAAGTCTCTTAAAATCTTTTTTTTATGTTGTCTAAAGTAATTTTCTTTTAATGTGGAAAAATATTTTAAAAATATCTTTACATAACGTCATAAATAAATTTTAACGAAGTTACAATACATATATAGTTAAATGGTCATAAATCCATAAATATGTCTTTTTTGCCTGCAGTTTATCTACTGGGTCAAAAGTTTGTAATAATCTCAAGTTTCGACATATATCTCACTCTTTAATTGTTTTTATCAAAATTTCCTTATCACGTTGTTCTAATTTTTTTTATAATTTTTAATTACGTATTTATACTTTATTCATAACTTTTTAATTCATGCTTTCATAATTACGTCATTATCGTTTTATATCTTTGTTTGGATAAAATACTTAAGTATTTTGTTTAATTCAATAATATTATAATAAATTTTCTACTATTCCACACGTAGGAAATAGAAATGCTTTTATAGAAAACTTCCAAATAGCCGAGTGGCGCGGGTTCAAATCCCGCTACGTTAAATTCTTATGACGCTTTTAAAAGAAAAATAATTTTACTAAGTTTTTGATCATATATATTCTTAAAAATCCTATTTTGCTCCCAAACAGGATAGAATGTTAAAAATGTTAGTCAAAAGCTACAACGAGAACTGGGAACTGATAGCAGCGGAGTTCTCAGACAGGTCGGACGTTCAGTGCCAGCAAAGGTGGTCGAAGGTCGTCAATCCCGAACTAGTCAAAGGCCCTTGGACAAAGGAGGTAGGTTTTTATATGCATAATGTGCTTTATTAAATTTTCTTTAGGTACTGATTACTGAGTTATCGGCGTTAAGTTCCGCCAAACTGAATAAAAAATTGTGAATAGATATAACAATTGAACATATTTTGTAATTTCTTAAATAAGTTCAATGATCAAAATGGAATGTATTCATTTCCGCACCTTAGTAAAAGAATGTATGGAGCGTTTTCCCCATAACGTCATACTTATTGCACTACGAGTAAGGGGAATAGACAGCCTTAAAATATAGGCTTCAAATATATGCGAAAAATTTTATAAGGAAAATAAATGATTTATTAATTTATTAAACGGGACGCCATTTTGACCTAGTTAGGACGTTTCAAGATGGCCATGGATTTATTCCACTCGATTATTCTATTTTATTATTACACGAGTTATTTCTTTAGCATTGTAATACTAAGTATTTGATTCAGCTATTTAGTTTTGAATTCTGTAATATATTAAATAAAAGACAAATATTTTTTAAAATAAACGTACTTAAATTGACGATAGGATTTGTCCCAATTATTTTTTTATTAATAATATAATAATTAATATTAAATATCACCATTTTACTATTCAAAGAAAGTAAACCCCATTATAAACGGAAGTGGTAACAATATAAACAACGCAAATATAACTAACTCTATTCAATGCACAAAGATGACTCAGACTTAGGTCAGTAACATGCAACACATTGCATTCTCATTCATAACTATTAGTTTGTGACCTTTGTTTAACTGCACTTAGAGAGGATAGTTAGCGTTTAACTGGAATTTAAAAAATATTTAAAATTGGCTTATTGATTTTTTTGAATACTTGATATTTATTTAAAAAAATAACTTTTCATAAATTCAAAAATATCTATAAATAAATCATGTTTTTTGTATTTAACAATGCAATTAGTATAAAGATTAAAATAAAAGAAATAAAAAATGCAATAGGTACAGCGTGTTATCTTCCCACCCATTCTTCGAGAAGTCAAATATTTAAAAAAAAACATAGGGTACAAATAGTAAAGTTTATTTATATATTTTTAACTTCATATTAAAAATATAATAAATAAAAAACAATGTGGCACACATTTAATCCCATATTAAATTTACGCCAACTTGTAAAATAACTGAATAGTATCTTAGGGATTCTTAGATTTTATGAATGAACCTATTGTCTATTGAATCTGATGTGAATTTTAAGTATACGGATTCCGTATTATTGCTTTTTAATAGTCTTTACTAAGGACACATATGACGAATAAAATCGTGCAAATTTTTTGAATTAATTGAAGGTAGTTTGATGCTTGGATTAGCTTTAATCTCATATTTAATTTAGTTTCAATTATAATTGAAACAAAGTTAAATATGGATTTAAAGCCGTGATTTTGTCAGGATCGAGGAAGTAATTAATAATGAATGCACTATTTCTTTCTTTACGCATATTTTGCAAAATGTGAAATAGGTAAAAATCTAAATAGATGTTAGTGTTTTTTATAATCTATAATTTTTTAACATTGTTAGACCGGTTGTGGGGTTCAATTCTCACTCGGAGTAATGAATTATTTTCATTTCCACGTTCTAGTAATCAGACGAAGCGTGGCGTTGAGTTCCACCACTTAACTCGCAATGTCTCGAAAAATTTACAGTACTTGGGGAATAGAGTGTCTTAACTCTAATCTCTCTGTGTCTTAACTCTAATCTCTCTCTGTCTAACCCGCTATATGCGGGATACAGCTTAATGCTACAAATGAAAAAACCTATTCACATAATTTAGCACCACTTTCACATATCCTCACTAGAATGAATGCAAGTAACGTAATACATAATTTATTCGAACGATGCCGACACTATAACATCCCTTAGAATTGCCACACGCTTAGTTCATACAAATTCATCATTCTAAACCCGCCTTTACTTTATAGCTTTAATTTAAATATTGACGTCATAAACATCTGTTGATATCATCTGTTTAGTTCTACAGATAGACGAATCTCATACTTTGGTACTAAGTTCGTAATATTTGTTTTTGCTTGAAGTGATAAGCTTCTAAACTTTATTATGAAGATAACGATATATACCTATTGGAATTTTAGTGGGTGGTCCTTCGAAATTGCATTAGAGATCAATGAGATTATTATGATTTATGTATGACATCTTAATTCCATTCTCACAGTCGGACTTACTGAATATATTACTTAGTCAACTTTTTTATCCTTACCTTTTTTATTACTTGATAGTATACAAATAGCCTTCTATATATATCTATGTCACATCATATCCTAACTTGGTGGCAATGAGACCACCAATCAAGTAGATCAAATAATAAAAAAATAATTTTAAATCGCTTCATAAATGACGGAGAAATCGATGGACATACTTAAAAGCGGTTAAAAGGAAGGAAAGTTAAAGAAGTTTTGCTCAAAGCCACTTCCTTCTCAATTTTGCTTCTAGCTTAATTAAGTATAGTTAATAATAATATTATTTATTAATAATATTTATGTTATAATGTTATATTATTACTGATAATAATAAACTACCATTTTAATCGCTATGAGATGACGCCCATTATTAATAAAAAATAAGTAAATTATATGAAATAAAATTCCCCAAGTCACCAACTGTAGGAAAAAACCAGAAATTTACAATACTTTATGTGAAGATCAAAACTTATTTTTTATTTAGTCTTGTTTCCAAAATTGGCGTGACATAAATAATGTTTGAACTATATGTATATCCTGTCTGTTATATTGTTAATATTAAATGGAATGTCGTTTAAGGTGTGACTAACTATGACTTTAAGCTATAAAAACTCATTGAAGATTGAAAAATTTTACGATAATGCCTTTTTAAAATTTATTTTCTCTCCAGTTGAGTTCACTTCACGCTGTATCCCACACACAGCAGGGTAGGCAGAGAGAACCTAGTGTTAATACATTCCTTCCCCCTCTTTAATTATATTCAGTTGACTTCAATGTGGAATATTTTAAATTAAAATATGTATTATTCTTCGAGTTTTTACATTCAATTTTATATGATAATAGAGTTTTTTTAAATATATTTTTAATTTACAATATTTTTAAAATATTCTATTCAGAAAATGTCTTAGTAATATATAATTTGATGGGAAACATGTTTTTGGTACATTCAGCGTGAACGTATTTAAAAGTAAAACACTTACGCGCTGTAATTATCAATTAATTGATGTTTTTAATTACTAAAGAACTATTAATTCTTATCTTGTTTCTAACTAAACTTGAAATAAAGTTCAATAATATATCGTATATAACAATTCCCACAGTACTTAAATAAATGATTAATGACCGTCTAAAGACTCATGCCTTAAAAGTGTTTAGGTTTGGACCAGACTGATGTAAACATCTAATTCAGGGATGCCAAACCTACGAGGATATATTTTTTTTTGTATAGATTGTTTAATTTTTTTCAATAGGAGTATGTATATTCTTAATAACTTAATTTCTTATAACTACTAAGTTATAAAAGGAAAAAAGAACAATTAAATTATACCTAAATCTCATAATTTATGAAACCATTAAGGATTTAGTTCTAATTTACTGGGCTAATATGACATTTGTTTTTATAGTTTTATTATAAAGTTGCTTGTTTATGTCATTATTTTTTATACCGTATTAATTTTTTATAATATAGCATATATTATTAACAATTTGCAATTGATACATAAAGATTACACTATATTCTGTAGTCGAGATCGTGGTCTAAAGTACTTAAACACTATAAGCCAAATATAACAACCAAGGACGCCAATTAATGGACAGTGGTTCTCAAATATATTTTGTGAGACAAGTTAACTTTTTGATTTTGTTATTTATAAATCATTCATGTTTCATTCATTCAATTCAATTCAAGTAAGGCATTCACTCAAGTAAGACAAAAAACTGGACTTTTTTTAAAGAAAACTATGATAAAGTACTAGTAAGTAATATAAGTCTAGTTGTAAGTAATTTTCAATAGAAAAAGAATAAATATATGTGTTAGCTAACAAACGGCCATGTGATCGTACAACACGTATGTTTAATTTAAGTTCAGCATTTATTTACTATCTTTATTATTTCTTACGGCCCTTACTTTGAAGATCGTCCTTCTTCCAAGAATGAAATATGTTTTTGTTCATAGCTGGTAAACTTAACACGTGTATATTGAAGGCGTTTCCAATTTATTACAATGATCTCAATAGATACGCTAGATTGGTTTTAAAGTGTATCTTTTATTAAGGATTTATAGAACAAAAATGATATTATCTAAAAACACTTTTTATTGTATAAATAAAATAAATTTTGGAAAATGTGTTGATAACGCCGCAGACATCAAAATCCGCGAGGAATTTGTAAGAATACCTTTTTTTGAAACTTAAAAAACAACTTAAGAAGCAAAATGTTTTTACATAAACTCAGACATTCCTTTTTTTACAAGTTTTATATCTTAACATTTATTATAATAAGGCTATAATGATATCAACACTATATAAAATATTAAGAGAAAACAATCCTGTTGGGCAAGTCGAGTTGTATAGTAAGTTTGACGAGTCGTGGCCGCCCTGAAATTAGTTTCAACCACAATTTCAATTTTTTTCTTACATTTGATTATTTACTTAATGCCTAACTTCAAGACGGCCACGATTTCTCAAACGTATTGTACATATTTTCAAATTTGCTCAGCTGTTGCAACGGCTTTTACCAAAACAAGATTACCTTGCAACTTGACGGCTTTTCGTAGAGGTTTTTTGTTATTTTTTATTGGCATAATATCGGCCATTGATGATTCGTAAGTTTTTTATATGGGTCAGTCAGTGTATAATTGCCTAACAAAAAGATATTTCAGCGTGATAGGCCAGAAAATCTAAATGAATACTAATAGCAAGAACAGAACACAGAACAGAATTTACGCGCTTACATTTATATTAATAGCCACGTGGCATTATTTTTTATTGTATTATAGTTTAAAATGGTATGTTGTAAAATTTTATTTAAGATAAAAGTCTAGGGTAATTTCCAAACATTTTATCTTTTTATTTTATGTTCTTTTTCTGTTCTCATTAGTTTTTGTTATTACAAAATAGAAAATAATATATGTATTGAAAACCTATTAAAGGATGTCTTACGTGATGAAAACTTCAAATAACTTGTTTGCATCACGTGCAATTAATGTTTTATTTAACACCATTTTTTAACGCATTTTCCGACTTTCCGGGTAATTATTGAAACATTGTAAATTTACGTATGCAATATAGAAATCGATAGATAGATAAACTTATCAATTTCTAAACTTGAAATACATGACGCTAATAATAATACATACAACGCTGCGCTTTGCCTTGTGCAAAGGAAAGAAATTAAATATTAAATAATTCAGTCCCCAGAGTGGGAATCGAAACCACAACCTTCGCTCTTATATTCAAACACTTGTACCACTGTCAATAATATTATTTTTGTATAATAACAATAATAATATTATTTCCAGATTATATTCTAAAACAGTGCATGACGAATTATATAATTATTATTTATTATCCGTGGCATATTAAAATGGAGTAAGCTCCACTTGTTATGGTTATGGTATATATTTAAAGTAGTTTCCATAAAAATTATAGTATTTTATTAAATTGTTTTCGCTAATTGATTGTGTTTTTTCGAGGTCGATTGAGGCTATCGCATAATTTTTAATAGTCTGGTTGGAAAAATATTCTTTTGGTTCTTTTGCCATGTAAAATAGATTAGTTTTATGTAACAAATTTATAACAATGAATAATGGTTTAAATATTTTTAATAAAAAATACCTTTCTTTTAAAAATACCTTTTTTTTAATGTTACAGGAGGATGAGAAAGTAATGGAATTAGTAGCTAAGTACGGTCCCAAGAAATGGACTTTAATCGCGAGGCACCTTAAAGGCAGAATAGGAAAACAATGCAGGTGAATATTCAGTATTTACTATTTGAATCAATAATAAAAGTTTATAATTTAATTTTAAGTTTATGTAAACTTTTAAAGTGAAAAATATATTATGCTGTAGCTCAGTGCCTTATGGTATTTCTTAAGGACAACATCAGCGTGCTCGTGACTGTAAATTAGACAGTCGTGGGTTCAATTAACTCTCCATGGAATGAAATATTTAATATTTTTATTTCCTCGCTTTGGTAAGTGGCGTTGAGTTCCGCCACTCAACACTCAATGCCTCAAGAAACCCGGGAAACGGGAATGTTTTAATGGAGAACGGATAGTCTTAACACCAGGTTCTCAGGTTCCTACTGCCTACCCTTCTATGTGCAAGATACCGCGTGAAACTAAAAAACTATAATTTAATTCCGTTTATAGGGAACGCTGGCACAATCATTTAAATCCGTCAATAAAGAAAACAGCGTGGACGGAGCATGAAGACAGAATTATATACCAAGCCCACAAACAACTTGGCAATCAGTGGGCGAAAATTGCTAAATTATTGCCGGGAAGGTTAGTTATAATATAATGTAGAATGTACTGTAGAACGTAATACCTATAAAAATATAAATATGAACAATTGTCATTTCCTGACTGTTGGAACAAAGTTAAGGCGGCGTTAAGTTCCGTCACTGAACACTCAATATCTATGATAATTGGGTAGTGTGTGGAAAACAAAGGGTCTTAACACTAAGTTGTTTTGGCATACCATCGAACACAGGGGCACTGCCGCACGCATGTGCCCCTGCGCTAAGACTGGCCTCAAAAGATTATGCCTAGTTATTCGGCAATTTGTGATTAAATTCATACTGATCGATATAGGTGTTGATATAAAACACTAATATAAATAATAATTAATTTACATATAATTTAATACTTTTGTTTCAAATTCCAGGACAGACAACGCAATAAAAAACCACTGGAACTCGACAATGAGGCGTAAATACGAGCCGGAACTGCTGGACAGCTACGAGAACCTTCGACGGAAACAAAAGAGCAAACGCACAGAAGTAAATGATTTTGAAAGAAGAGATAAAGTCACTGTTGCTTATATTGATGTTAGTGCACGCTTTTTCTGTTATTTGTTTTTTTTTGTCATATATTTTTCGTTGTACATTCGAAATATTTTATTTCTTTGCTTGTGTGGAAGTGGAAATCGATCCCAAAACCAGTCGTGTTTACCGTAAATCACTTGTGCGACTGTACCACGGCTAGCCTCAACTACTATTAACTAATAATCATATAAATAATATTGACAGTTAACTTCATGTACAAAAAAAAAGGAATATTTTTTTTAATTATAAAAAAAAACAAAGGATTTTTTAAATTTTGTCAAGTATATATAATAAATCTTTGTTTTTTTTTTCATTATTTTTATCTTTTCATTTGCTATTAGCGCTATATTGATGTGTTGTGTTGTTTTAGTTCTTGTTGTTGTTGGTGTTAATAATATAAGTGTTGTGTTATAGTTGCACAAGAAACTTTAATTAAATTCCATTAAAATAGTATAAATGTTTGATAGATTATTTGTGTCACTAAATAACTTTGTACTAAATAAATAAATTAGCTTCACGCTGTATCCAGCACACAGTCGGGTAGGCAGAGGGAACCTAGTGTTAACACACTCCATTCCCCACTTTGCCGAATTCTGGAGGCTTTGCCTCGACACCAGTGCCAAGAAATGGGAATATAAATTTAAAGAAATATTTCATTTCATGAAGTGGGGTTCGAACCACACGACCAGTAGCGTTTGCAGTCACACTTTGTGCCCCTGCGCCACGGCTGGCCTAACTAATTCTTTAATAACCTTTTACTAATTCTCTTTTTAAAAATAATATTTTTTTTTACTAACTCTCACTAATTTCCCCAGGACTCAACACTACAACCGTGGTCAGACCTCAACACCTCAGCACAATCAACAAGTAGTACAAACAGTAATAGTAGCAAAGTAACGAAACAAGCGCAGCACCTCCGCCAGTTGCTGAGAGCTCAACAGACGTTGCAGCCGGTCGACACGGTTGAGATTGTCGGTGCTCCTTTCAAGTGAGTTGTGCGGAGTTTAACGCTGGAGTGTATTTTATGCTAATTGTTACTTATGACTTGGTTGTATGGTCAATTTGTAATAACCTTCAGTTTGGTTGGTGGATTTGTCGTGATAGCTTTGAGTTTTAAATTTTAAATAATTCGAGCGGCCACGGCTCGTCGCCCGTATTGTTTTATTTTGTACGTGTGCTTACACCCGCGTTTTTATATACAAATAACTAAGAGTAACTAAATGCCCTTAAAAGTATAGTGGATTATGTCAAGTCGATTAGTGTGATTTAATATAACCTTACGCAAAATAGTCTATTTAACACAAAAATATTTTTTTATTTGAATTTTTTAATTTCTTTGTTATTACAGATTCATCAATATAGAATCGCTGCCTTTGAACTCGCCTATCAAAACCTACTTAAGTCAAGTTTCATCTGACAACAATGATCCTAATGCAGGTAATAAATGTAATTTTTTAGCTCCACGTTGTGTTCCGCGTAGGCAGAGGACAAATCTTTAGACAATTCTTTGCCTACTCACCGCCCGATTTTTGAGATCTTGTGTATTGAGAGGTGAAAATGGAACTCAACTCCGCGCTTAGTCTTGTAGCCAAGAAACTGAAAAAATCATATCTTTGAGTGGAAGTCGAGCTCCCAACCCTCAAGGTTACGAGTTCGTTTTCAACTCAGAGGAATTGTATTGGATGAGTTTGTATTGTATGGAATATAAATTTCATTTTTCAAGTACCTAATATGGAATATAAAAGAAAATTATATATAACAGCTTTTTAACAACGCATTGAGTTTCAGCATAGCGTTTCTGCAATAGGGGATCGCCCCCAATCACGTTACGTACAGTCACTTCTATTAATATCCAAATTACATCTAGCTTCAAGTATTATAATTGAATTTCAATAATTTTTTTTTCTTTTTCCAGTAACATATTCAATACAGGGGAATTCAACAAAGGAAATCATAGTGCCGTCAGTGTTTTCACCACGAAAAATAGAGATCAACAGCCCTCCCCCCATATTAAGGAGGGGTAAAATGAAGAAACAATTAACGCCCAACCCAAATAATGTGAGTTGGTATCGATGTTTTATTTTGCTTTTTTATATATCCTTACATATTACGTACCTTCATCCATGTAAACGAGGCAGATTGTAGAAACGTAATAGAGGTGGCTTAACACTAGGTTTCCCTGTCTACCCTGCTATGTGCGGGATATAGCGTGAAGTTACTAAATAAAATAAAGTTAATAAATGATAAAATAAAGTTTGTGACGATGAATTAAAGTTTCACTTTCACGCAAAAGGTTGTGAACAGATTAAGATGAAATTTTACACTAACATAGGTTATAGGTACATTAGAATAACATATAGGCATTTATGTCAAGAATGTTGTATAATTTGGCTATAATTTAATAATAACTTTAAGCGATCGAAGGCCGATACCTATCTGTCTGCTAGTCTCTACATTTATATGAAAAGAAATATGAAATGTTGTATGCATAATGAAACTTAAGTATACTATTACTACACTACTCTCTAGTAAAGTATTTTAATGATGTATGTATACTTTGAAATTATTCTAAAATACACTAATAATAATATTATTAACTATTTACCTTATAAAATTCCAGACATGGGCAGAAACAATATCGAAAACTCTGGAAGGCACCACACCAATAAAGCCTCTTCCATTCAGTCCTTCACAGTTCCTGACCGGAACAGATACAAACACTTTATCTTTACCCGTATTTGATTCTACACCATTACGTCATAGCAGTCATAAGGTATGTTATTTATATTTTATTAACATTTTCTATTTATTCTATTTTAATCGATTTAGTTTGCATATCAAAAGTATTTTGTTGGTACTGTAAAATAAAGTTAACTGTAATATATAGACGTTACTGAGATGAACTGTTAATGTTAGTCAATAAAAGTTAGAAACTTTTATTGTCTTTTTTATTCTAACCTTTATTTATTAATATTATCACTCACCTTCAAATGCAACTAAAACAATTTAAAATATAATTTACATGTTTATTAAACTTTTCTTTTTATATTTGCAGGACTTAATAGCGGCAAGTCCACTCCTCCATACTCCAACGCCAGCCGCGTGTCATTTAACTCCGGTAGGAACGCAATTGAAGAATAATACACCGAAGTAAGTTATTTAAAAAAGACGTTTTACGCTATTTACCGCGTAGCAGAGTAGACGGACACAACCCTAGGTAGTGTTAAAATTTTCCATTCCGGGTAGTGTGTGGCTACCCGATTTTTGAAACATGTTTGTTAAGACAAACCTCGAGCCCGCGATTTGTCTACCAGAGAGGAAATATATAGTCAATACGAGTATAATATCGCATGCCATCCAAAAATATTTTAAGACTTGTTATTATAACTTTAAATAAAGACAAGTATCGGAGTCGGGCGGAAAATGCAGTACTGAACGCTATAAAAAATATTTTGGTCATAATAATATATTTTGTAATTATAATAAATTACCATATAAATAATATTGGATTTTACCTTGTAACCTAGTTTGATTCAAGCACTATAAAGATATCGATATGTAAATATAAAAAATAAAACTTTTTATCATAGTATGATGTTAGCCATACAGCTAGCGAAAATAACCATTCCGTTAACCAGTGATTTTAATTTATTTAATATAATTAAACATTACCTCTCTAATTTCAGGACACCAACTCCTTTCAAGATAGCAATGGAAGAAATAGGTAAAAAATCCGGTCTAAAATATGAACCTTCGAGTCCAGGCCTATTAGTCGAAGATATCACTGAAATGATACAAAGGGAAGAGAATTCGGATACTACGGTACAATTGAACGACTCATTACTATCGTCGAACGCTGAAACTGATATGCAGGTTGGTATTTTGTTTAAGCTTCACGTTGTATCCCGCATATAGCACGGTAGGCAGAGGGAACCTAGTGTTTACCGTCTAATTTTCAAGATTTTGTAGTGTGACGAAACTCAATGCCGCGCTTTGTCTTGTTACCAGAGTGAAAAATAAAAATATTTCATTCTCCCTAACACGTTGTGCAACGGTCGATTTTACATTCAGTCTCTGTTGCGCACACAACCGCCTCAATTTTATAAAAATTTAATAAATAATGAAATTATAATTGTAGACTAAGATTAAATATGCAGTATATATATTTTTGAAATGGTATATATAAAAACTTGATTCTATTAGTTGACTAAGATAGACAAAATACACTTGAGTAGGTTTTGGGAAAATGTGTAAATATTAAAGTCAATATGTAATTTGACAATTTTATACAAAGAATTTGTTTTTTTTTAACATTATTGAGGCGATTTAATTTATGATCGAACACAAAAATATATCTAAAAATCCAATAACGATGGTTATAAAAATTAAAAGATATCAAACCCCATAACCCCGTTTGCAGTAATCAAGATATTTCACAAAAAAAGTAATTAACGCTAAACTATAAAATTAAAGGTAAACGACTCTGGCATCGGCAGCGGGCGTCGAGGCAAAGAAAACTTCCCATCTCATAAGAAATCACGTAAAGCGTTAGCCCACAGCTGGGGCACCAGCACGCCGCACTCGCATGCTAGCCACGTTAGCCATGTTAGTCATTCCGTTAGCCTTTGCCCTAGTGTGCCGGACGTGTCGTTCATTGTTGAGACGCCTGTGAGTATTCATTATTGTTATATTTGGTACAGTTAGTCTACACTGATATGTTAGATTATTTAATTTGTGTATTTGAAGCATGTATGAAAATAGAATAAATAACATATACATATTATGTAAAATTATTTTGAAAAAATATATAGTTTCATAAAAAAATAAAATCCATTAATATATTTTATATCTTAAATTTATTCATTATATTTCTGTTCCAGAGCAAAACACTAGCGGGAGACAGTTC
Source organism: Heliconius numata (assembly GCA_016802625.1). Taxonomy (NCBI): domain Eukaryota; kingdom Metazoa; phylum Arthropoda; class Insecta; order Lepidoptera; family Nymphalidae; genus Heliconius; species Heliconius numata. The sequence continues at coordinate 893,922 of JAEBDU010013140.1, forward strand.
AGTTCTATTCTCACCACCTTCAATAGTAAAACATTCACTACTAGAAGAATCCACGAGTTTGCACAGTCTAATGAGCGCAGAAAACACACCAGAAACTTCCAAATACGAAGAAATGGATATAGAAACTCAAATTACAGAGAAATCAAAGGTACAACACGGGTCCTTAATCCATACTAATCCTATACCTAACCTAGACCCTAACATGTATGAATATCGACATACAAACGTACAAAATCCTAATATATTTAGAAATATTACTAATATCAACTCCCCTAGAAGCTTTGCGAGGTTAAACGCTGATAGAATTAGAACTATTACAACGTCTAATGATTTGGCATGCGATAATATTAACATGATTAACTGTAATAACGGTTTTAACGGTAATCACGGTAACAGCGGCAATAACGATAATCACGGTAATCCCAGTAATAACGGTAATCACGGTAACACATTAATAGCACCAAAAGAAGTATTGGCCAACGCATTAGCAGACCACATATACAAAGTAACAAATCAAAAGCCATCAACGTCACGTATAGATGAAATATTAACTAATAAAGTATTAAATAAACCAAATGAAACTGAAAAAGAGAATCAATGGTGGCAAATGGACAAAGATACAGATGATTTGTACAATGATTATTTCATGTTCACTAATATGTGAGTTATTAATAATGATTATTATTGCGATTATGATTACGTTAGTCATTTGAATGGTTGTGACGGAATAGTTTGTGATCTATTTAGTGATTTTTATTTAGATGGAGAATATAGTGTTTTTACACTAGGTTCTCTCTAAAGGAAAAAATCTTAATATATTTAAATATGAAATAAATATTAAGTTTATTGACATAATATTATTGAACTAAAAAAAGTAAATGGTGAGCTTCTCAGTGAAGTACAGACAAAATAAATTCCATGTTATGCCCAAATTTTACATACAATGTCTGTTGTCAAGTTGTGTTTGTATTTCTTTAAAACTTTTTTGAAGGTCATTGGGCTGATTTATTATAAATCTAATAATCGTGATGCTATTCTATAGCAAGATACATATTTTTGAAAAACTTTCTTTTATTATAATTATTACTATTTCAAGTTCTTTTTTTTTTCTTTTAAAAAAATATAAAATTACAGACAATGTATAGACTATACTTTATAATATACTAACATGACAAAATAAATTTAATTGGATTCTTAACGGTTATAAACATTGCTTTGTACAAAAACTGTATTTTTAGACTATATGTATAGAATAAGTGCACCAAATTGAAGAGATTAGGGGTTAGATTACCAAAGATGAAATTTTCATCAAATGAATATTTGTTTTCGAATTCTAATTTAATATATATATAATGTAGGCTAGTTAGGTTTTACGTTTAAAACTATATTATACCTCAAGTTTACCATGCACCAAAATGTTTTAGTGTTATTGAAAATTAGGGTTACTTCGAATTAAGATTCAAGTATTATTTTTAGTTTAGGGATCTTTAAAGAATTACACGTCAAAATTATTATTTGGCTGTACGGTATAGGATCTTTGCGTCTGGCTGAGTAAATTTAAGCGTTCGGCCTAAAAACACTAATCGTCCTCGTTAGGAACTTAATCCTATCCTTATATCTATTTATTATTTAAATGTCTATCGAATAATTCGCTTTGTAATTTTGCCTATCTATAAAATTATTAACATTTTTTTTATTTATCTAACTCGAGGTTGTATTGTGTAATGTAATTACGAATATTTATGATTTATTCACTTTTTTTTGTTATAATATTCACAATTTTAATATAAATCGGCAGCTACTTAAGAATACTTTATGTGAAATAAAGAAATGACATTCCCTTCACTCTTGTTCCCGCCAATTTTTCCTTTCCCGCCTTTCCCGTACAATATTGACAGACCAGTGTTGAATCTACAGTTTTTATTATTTATAACGAAAACTTATTTATTATTCTTGTTGATTTGTTTATTATTTCTTTTTGTTATTAATTTATGTTTTAAAAATTGTTTTTTTCTTTTTTATTTATTCTGTAGCAGTAGATTTTTGTATGCGACTTTGTATGAAATGTGTTTTTTTAATATGTTTCTTTTTGTAGTTTAGTAACTGTCAATATTGTTAGTTCCATTCCAAAGTCCAAATGAGATCCAATGTCATTTTTTATTTCAATAAATGTATTTATTTCACTATAATATGTTTGTTTATTTTTCTTCCCGTCACCGACATTACATATTAGCAACTTTGGTTTTGTTTTCAATTTGCACGCGTAATGTAGATTTTAGATCTTATTTAATTGCTTGTTATAATGTTTTTATTATTATATTTAGATTGTAAAGTGAAATTAAAATTAATTGAGAAAAAAGTGAACGGTAAAATTGGTATAAAGTTGTAAAAATAGATATTTTTATACAATATTTAATAATGTAAATTCAGCATTTTAAAATATCATACTTAAATTTAAACAAAATTGACGAATATATGAAGATATAATAACTTTCATAATTATGAAAAAAAAAAATTAAGTCCATTACTAAAATAATAATTAAAGTATATAAAAGACATTCAAATTATTTAGAGTTAATAATGAACATTTTCTAGGTACGAAAATTATTAAGCGAGCCTTTAGTTGTAAAAAAATCAGCGGTAAGATCTATAAAATTCGACCACGACATAACAGAAGAGATGATGGAGGAGAAAACTAATTTTATATTGGTAATTATTAATTCTATTTTAATGTGAAATATTTCTTGAAACAAAGGAAAATAATTACAAATGATCATATATTTTTTTATAAATAAAACGTTATTAATATTGGTAAAAATATAATTTTTTGAGAGCAGTCGTGACGCGCGACAAGTTGTGGGTTCGAACTCAAAGAAATAAAATATTCAATATTTTAATTTCTTCGCTTTGGTAACGAGGTAAAGGGAAACAGAGTGTCTAAACACTAGGTTACAGGAATCCGCCTGCCCATCCTGTATGTGCAGGATAGAACGTGAAGCTATAAGTGAAGCTATAAAAGTTTTTTTTCGCACTTTAACATTATAAATCTTAATTTACAGGCTGATAATAAATGGGAAACATATGCGTGTGGTAAAACTCAAGATCAATTGGACCTGACTAAACTGGCGCATCAGTATTTAAGGAAAACCGCATTGAAACCCAGATCGCTTAATTTTTAATTAAATTTCATATTTTTTAAAATATATTTTTGTGAAAGTTTAATATTGTAAAGTAAAGGATTTGAAAAATTATCTTATATTAGGATAATTAAAAATATTTAATTTCAAAGTCACTTTATAGAATAAATAACTAAAATAACATGTTAATATAAATACTTATAAATAACAACCATATTATTTTGTATAAAAACATAAGTATGTATATTAAAAAAAACATACAAAAATATTTTTAATGCATGAAGATTATGTCATCAATTAGAATCAAAATTGGCTTAACAATAATAAACAAATAATTATGATTTCTATTTAAAACAAACAATGCAAAACTTATTTCTACTGAGAAAATAAACTAATAGTATAATAATATATATTTTTTTAAATTACACGAGATTTGTATGCAAATGATGAGTGAAATATTTGATTACATAAAATAAATTCGGCGTTAAGTTCCGCCCTTCAAATTCAACGCTTCAAAAAGAACGGAGAAAGTGAGAGTCAACACAGGGTTCTCTGTGAAAACGCGTGAAACTGCGTAATAAACGAGATTGTGGTAAATATTAATATGATTATTTATAAATATTTATAGTAAATTAAGTAATTTTGATTTAACGTTAAGAGACGTTATAAAAAATTATGTAACTAAGTTTGTCTTTTAAATGTTTTTTAAAATAGTATTAGATTTAAGTTTTTCTTTTAAATATTTTTTAAATAGTATTAGATTTTTTAGTGATTTGTATATATAAAAACCTGTGTGATGTTAGTTTTAAGATTAATTATTTAACGTTAAGAGTAATTATGAGTTTGACGACTTTTTTTATTTCATTTAAATAAAAAAGTATTTAAAAAAAAATTAAAGGATTAGGCAATTGTTTAAAAATTTTCTTTTAAAAAATAAAATTAAGTTAAAAATATTAGATTTTTTTTCCATAAATATTGTTTATTTTTTATTTTGAATATGTTAATATATAATTTAACTTAAATTTTTTGTTTCTATTAAAAATATCATGAAAACCTTTAATTAAAAGTTACTTTAAACATAAAATTTTATAATTTTAGTAGATATATAGTCTGCATGTGTGTTTGTGAGAAAAAATATTATAAAGCCCTTTTTTATACTGTGACAGAATCTTCGAGAACGTTTATTTTGACTTGTAACTTATTTAGATGTTTTTTGTTTTTTTATTTGAATAATTTTATAAAAGGATTGTTTAGGGCTTTTTACACTGACCTTTATACATAGATATAAAAAACAAGATTTGTACGACGTTTAACTATCAGTGCTGGTTCATATTCCGCCATGTTTCTTAATTATTTTACTTTTTATTTATGTTTTACATAATCTTGCAGTTTAGATTTTATTTCATATTGTATTGTATTTTAAAGTAAGTGTAACTTCCAATGTCTGTTTTGTAACCTTCATATTTTAAATAGGTATTTTTTTCTAGTTTTAATACAAGTGATGTCGAAATTTAGTTTTAAGTGGAGTTCTTGACACAAATATTGTATGTTATTGTAAATAGTTAAGGTTTAAACAAGGAAATAAAGGATTGTGCATATTTTTGTTTTATTTTCTATTAACTTGTGTATGACTTCATAGTATTACTACTAGAATTATTTATTTTATTTAGTAAATATTTAATCTATATATGAATTATTATTATTATATTATATATGAATTACAATTTTTTTTTATGATATAATAGGGCAAAGGCTTTTATTTTGACATTTTTCCTTGTTTTGATATTGTATAACACATTTGATTTATGTAACGCAATTTCACAATTATTTTTAATATTATAATAAATTAAAAACACGACGTTAAGTTCCGCCTCTCAATGCACAATGGCGATAAGAAAGAAGTATGTTAACACTTGGTTTTCAAATTAATTAAATTTTAGCACAAGGCCGATAGTGAATGTGGTTTGCAACAAAACATATATTTATATGAACATTTCATAACTAATTATAGGATTATAACACTTTCGACATGTTTTTTTAATAGATTGCAAAACTGCAACATCATTGAATGAATTGAATTTTTTTTGTATATCCATTTTACCTAATTGTAAAATATATTTTTTTATATTACAGAATCTAGTGTATACCTTACTATAGGCATTGTATTGAATGTGGATGGTTTTATCAAAGCGTAAAATAAAAACAATTTCATTACAATATTTCCCTTTAGTGTTAATCGAACCCACACTTATCGCGTTTACGGTTAGAACCCTAATACCTAACTAACCAGTAATTAGTAATAAAGACTAATTTTTAACTACGATTATTTGCACCAGCACTGTCGCCTAAACCTAGATTTTCAATCAGCTTATCTCCTTTGTCGCCATGTTTATTAATAAACTCATCTCTTCTCCTTAAAGAGAATTCTGGGTCGAAAGTCCAAGACTGCCTTTGGTGGATGACCGGGAACCCTATGAAGTTAGTTTGTAGAAACGTCCCGATTGGGCCCGCTGGTATCGCTGATATCACTTTTAGTGCACAAATTAGTGTTAACTGTAAAGATAATAATTTGTTAAATATAATTATTATTTTCAATGACAGTTAAATCAGTACCTACACCAACGCGGTCAAATATAATACAACATTAACTTATATAATTGAACGACAAAGTAGTCATATATTTCTTTTCATCATAATATAATTGATTTATATTGTTAGCAATTATAATTAACCTCTATCGGTGGAATCGAATCCGCAACCTATCCCGTTCACAGTCCTGTCCCCCTTTACCCTACCCTTACCTATGTCAATGTGATATTATAATATTTTCAACGACTAATTTACCATACAAATATAAAAGGCTAGTTGTGGCGCAGGGACCCAAAATGCGAGTGGTGCGATCCCCATTCGAGGATATGAAATATAAGTATATAGCTCTAGCTCGCGGCGTTGAGTTCCGATACTCAACACGCAATGCCTCCAGAATTAGACGGAAAATGGGGAACGAAGTGTCTTAACACTGGATTCGCTCTGGCTACCCTGATATGTGCGTACGGGATACAGCGTGAAGCTGATTTAAATATAATGTACGATAATATTTATTTATTATTTAAAATTTATAAAATTGATTAAAGCTACACAAACTAAAAAAAAATTCAAAATATACTCACAATATATAAAAATCTCATTTTACAACTATTCCAATATATCACGACCAAGTCTTAACGCTTCGAGTTAGTGATTGTAAGTTGCAGTAGTCGGGTTGCTTAATGCCCGCCACTCTATCTTTTAATAGTGTTGCGAAAATATTAAGACTACGTATAGGCATGGCGGTAGACTGTATACGCTAAGGTTGTAGGTTCAATTCCCACTCGGGATAATAAATTATATTCAATTCCTCGCTTTGATAAAAAGAAAAACGTGTCGTTGTCCACGACTTAACAAGTGATGTCTCAAAAGTTTGGATATGTGTGTATGTAAAATACAGCAAGAAGACAAAAATACAGCAAGAGCATAAAGACTGGATAAAATGCATAAAAGTAGATGATAATGAGCGTGAGAGCGTGATGAGTGGTGGAACCTGCTTCCTGCAGAGAAAACCTAGTGTTAAGACATTTCGTTCCTTAGTTTTCGCTTAATTTTCAAGATTTTCGTTACGTAAGTAATTGAACTCACAACCATCACGCTTACAGTGTGCCACTGAGCTACGAGGCATTGACACAGCTTGTCACGAATCTTGATAATTCAAAATAAAATAAATAATATTTTTAAAAATTTAAAAAAATTATAAAATTAAAAATTGCTTGCAAATATGAAAGTGTGCAGTTTAACTAGACATGTTATGCTAAACACACGTACCTAATGTATTATCATACTCTTTAAAAGTATCCTTTTAAACGCCCCCAGCTAAGAAAGAAGTTAAAACATAAATATAAACAAATTTTCAATAATACAAAATTCAATCACAAATTCACAGCAACAACTAACTCAACTCAAAAACTAAGTTAAACCATATGATTTTGAACTGTTTGCAACATAAGGCAAAGTTGTTACAACTTACCCCCCTCCATCCCCTTTCCCCATCCCCCCTACAAGATCACTGCAATAGCAATTAAGATTGCACGAGTCCAAATTTAGTTAGAGCCTGGCTCTAATTTATCGGTTGACTTGCTTGTGTACTAAACTTAGTTTAAATTACGTACAACATTTAACTAGACTAGTAGACTTTAGAAGTAATAAGATTTCGTCATCTCATTCGATTTCGCGATCGACCTATAAGTTTTGTTAATATGTCCTAAAGCTGAACAGTTTCTTTGTTAGAACGCCTTAATCTCGGGAATTACAAGTTTAAATGGAAAAATATTTTTGTAGTGAATAGCTAATATTTTTTTCACAACATTTTTATACACGAGTATAAAATTACCACAACCAAGAATCAAAACTGTGACCTTTGATGAAAGTTATAATTACATCGACTATTCGATAAAAGCCTCAAGATGACGTATAATTGGCAAGAAGCGACGTGGAACACCAAACCGCAGGAGACTTCGGTAACAGCGTTTAATCTCTACCTACGAGTACGTACTACGAACACCCCTTACGTAGGGCTACTAGGATTTAGATGCTTGTAGGACAAGTAAATATATGTATATAAATTTAGAAAAAATAGATTTATTCTTATAGAATTGTAAATCTAAATGCGGCTTCGCCCGTCTAAATTAGATTATAGCCAAGGCGTGGTTTTAATATATAAGTATCTAATACTACTGTAAAGTTTCATCTAAACTTGTTCAATACTTTTTGCGTAACAGTGGAACGAACATTCATCCTCTCATAAATTTTCAAATTGATAATATTAGTAGGCTAGTAGCAGCGACGATATGGTGTATTAGTTATTAAATACTGATGGTTGTTATAGTTTAGAAGCTTCTACCGACTATATAATTATAGTTTATTTGCTAAGACGTGCTAATCTCATAAACTACAAACTTACTAGTTCAAATTGAAAATTTATTTTTATGTTGGATGGTCCATTTATCAAGGAAGGCTATATTACATAACTTTGAATAATTTGATGTAAAAGGCTATATCTACAGTTAGAGTTACATTGACACTGAGAATACAAAACCTTTCTGTTCTTCTTCGGTAAATAAATTATTCAATTTGGTGTTCTTAAAGATTATATTTGAAGAAGAAATAGGAAAAGTCAATACTTGTTATAAAATATTGTTAGCGTACTCGTGTAAATGTGGGTAGATTTAGGTGAAAAAGACAAAAAAAGCAATGGAATTGTGTCAAACGGGAACAGTTGCTTGTAGGAAGCCCTGATTGGAAGGTACCTAGTGTGTAGTGTTGTTATTGAGTGATACATGTCACTTATTGTAATTACGTGGAACCTCTGTACGAGTGCGTTGGGAACATATAGACGGTATGTATTTTTATCGTGTTTATTTTAAAAACGTTAACCACTTCCATTTTCTAACAATATCATAATAAAATGTACTCTCTCTCTCTCTATTCTATCTATTTCTTTTTAAAGTTTTGTAAGCGGATTAAAATATACAAAAGGTCCTTAAAAAACTGACATCATATGTAGTCTACTTTGTATGCTCAAATGGAGAGTTCACCTTAATTGGTGGCCTCAATACTGTAACAAGGCAAATGGAAATTACGATGAAGGGCAAGCGTAATCGAATGAAGGCCACGATTTAGTTAAATCAATCAGTTTTTTTGATTAACAGAATCCTTTTTAGGGTTCCCTAATTAACGACTTTTTCCTTTTACTCTTTATAGTTAAGCCAAGTCCATCTGTCCGCCATCCGTGGTTTAGCTGAAAAACTATTCTTAATCACATTGACAACGCGAATAACAATAGTTTTTCAAAATATAAAGTTCCACTACTAGGAGCGGATCTTTAAATTACATTAAATTTTACTACTAAAGTATCAATAAATTTATAAATTTAATAAAAAAATATACTTCCTTATAAGATGTTTAATTAAATAAAACAATACAATTAATTAATCCATAAAATAATATTTACATATATACGAGTATCTACATATTAAAATCGATAGTTAAAGTTAGCTAGTCCTCCGAACTCTCGCGAGAAGCCTGCCTGTTTACCATATGTGCCTTGGAGGGAGAAGTCACCGTTCTTGCCGACTGGCCATCTGCCACCTGCTGCGGCTTGGTACTGGAAAAAGTAAGTCGATTAAACTTATAACTCCTAGTAGAAAGTAGTAGTAGAAGGAAGGAAGGCGAACTTCATGAAAAATGCAGCAAAATCGGTGCATAGATGATCGTCTTTTGATTGTGTTGACTTAGAAGAAGTGTTGATTTTTAGCATAAACCTAAATACTTAGTATTCATTTCAGCTTGAAACCTCCACGCGATCTCGAGATAAAAATAATCTTGACAGACGTACGAACAACAAAGTGAACCTATAAGGGTTCCGGTTTTTCCTTTCGAGGTACGAAACCCTTAAAATGTATCAAATTTTAAATAAATAAAACTATAGAAAGAATTCTTCTCCTAAAATAATTAAGACTTACAGAGGTGCCAGCACCAATCTGCTTGCTGATATCAAAAGAAGCAGCAGCATTAGGATTCTTCCAGTTGAGACCTCCTCCAAAATGTGAGGAGTCCCCCGCAGGGCCCAGGACGCGAGTGCCGTAGACACTACCATCTAGTTTGCCGCGATTGTCGTTAAATATCTGATGGTCGTAGCCGGCCTTACCCTGCAACAGATGAATGTAGAACATAATTATTTTATTTGTTTTCAAAGTGTGGAATAATATTTTACATAATAATGTTAAATACAAATAAAGTCGAATTGAGAACCTCATTGTTTTATAGAAGTCGGCAAAAATATATATTTCGGTTTCCAAGTTTCGATAGTTTCCAAGAGGCACAGGTTTCAATTCTGCTATGTCTAAATTTTATGTATAATTCAATAATTAAATTGTCTAAAAAGTAGGGACTAAATAAAAATAACAAAAAAAAGGTATGTTGTATTGCGGGATTGACGGAGAGGAAAAAATAAACATAGTGAAATAAACCCTCTTTGCTTATTTTGCTCCTTGCTGGATTTTGGGTTTGAAGTTTTTTAAACAGTCTATATACTCGTACGTATTCTGTCGAAAAGTTATTACAATCTGTTATAAATGGAGGTGAATTCTCAACGGGGCTGGCTTCCTTCATTTTTCCACGTTAACTTTACGGCACTCTCGAAGGACCAAACCCAAAGGTTACTCTAAGTAATAATTTCCTTAAATCCTCTAAGAGTTCGGTAGACTAAATATTTTTTAGATAAGAAAATAATCAATAATATCAACGCTTTTAATAATGAAAAAAGTAGAAATTGTTGTCTTAAATTTGAACAAAATTTGTAATTAAATATATACTAATTTGTATTAGTAACTACTAAGTATATATCTATATAAATATGGATCCAAGACCTTGAGGTTGTTTAGGAACTAAATTGTTTCAAAATAATGTGATTATATTAAAAACATGAATTGATTGATATATTTATATATTTATTTAAGGAAAAACTGAGAGAGTAAATGTACTACTCGTACATATGTATTTCAAAGGCGTTATATCCTGTTTAAAATATTAACAAAATTATTAGACTGTAGCAAAACTAATATAAATACTTTCAATTACATATAGGTACTATAATGTATGAGAAAATAGAGACCGTTGTGGCGCAGTGGTACAAGCGTATGACTTTAACGCGATGGTTGTGGGTTAATTTCTCATTCAGTGAAATTAATGATGAAACCCGCTTCTCAATATAAATGAAGTAATGAAAACTTACGAATAGTCCTGCATCATTCTGTCCTAGTGTCCCGAACACGCGGCCGTCGCCTATCTTCTTATCGAGTGTAACATCACGTCGTTCTCTCAACAGATGCCCGGCATACCATTCTGGGTAGCTAGAATTTAAATATTTAAATATTAGTATAGAAATAATGAGTAAATATTTTTTTTGCTGTATATGAGCACGCTGTATAATTTGTTGTCGGCTCTTCACGCTGTATCTTGCTTTTAGCAAGATAGAGAACGTGGTGATGAGACACTCCGTTCTCTACGCACTGCCCATTTCAAGACATTGTGTGTTGAATCCCAGACTGTGCCAGAGTAAGGGAAAGGGGATTAATTAAATGCAATTATTACACCGAGTGGGATTGAACCCACAATCGTCGCGTTTTCATTCAGGCATACTGACTTATTTTAAAAAATTTATGATATAAAATACCAAATGTCTAACAAAAATCAATACTTACGAATCATCAAATTGTACTTGAGCTACAACAGCTAAGATGAGAGTAGAAAAAATTATAAGGCACTTCATTTTGGTTAAAAACTTGAAAGAAAACACTTAAAAAATAATAATTATTTAAAAAGGAACCTTCGGTGGTTCGCTACAGAAAGTGAATGATACAGTCATCTCGCTAACAGGTATATTTATACATCCCTATAGTTAGGGGAATCCTTCTGGTTGTTAAACTTAGTTCTTTCCCGTGCCAAGTTAAATTAAGACGCCAAGAACAAATATAAATGATAAGAGGTGAATTCCTCTTTTTTTATTAATATTTGCGGTTGTAAAATTATTATTCACGTATTTTATTCTTTACTTTACTTTACTTTGGTGTAACTGTAACGCGACGTTTGTGGGTTCGATCCCCACTCGAGGAAGTGAAATATTTATTTACGTTTATATTTCCATTTCTTCGCTCTGGTGTCGAGGCAAAGCGCGGCGTTGAGTTCTGCCAATTAACACGCAATGCCTCCAGAATACGGCAGAAAGTGGGGAACGGAGTGTCTTAACACTGTGTTCCCTCTGCCTACTTCTACTTCCCACTGTTACAATAGTGTTCTTTTTGCTTCATATTGTTCTCGTATATGACAGTCACGTAAAATAAAATATAGTATTTGTATACTTTTTTCTCCACTCTCCGTCGATAATAATCAGATACATTGAGATATTAATTGACGTAACTTCTTTGATAATCTTTCCGCCCCAGTCGTCATCGATCCGACGATAGAAGAGAGAATAATCTTAAAAGAGTTTTTCTTAGTCATATTTCTAAGCATTAAAAATAGGTAGGCCAATTTTTTTTATAAATATGTGTTCTGTGGTTGGTGGTGTAAGTAATTCAACCAACATAAAATAATAATAAAAAACAATACTATATTTTGTAGGTATTTAATTTTTGAATTTATTTTATATAATTAGTAACATTGTGATTATAGTCATATTTTGTTAGTTTTTAGTAAAGTTTAGCTTCCTGAAGAAAAACGAGAATAAATAGTCCTCTAATTTATCTATGTATGTATAATAAACGACAAAAAAATTTTTTACAAGAAAAAGCTTAAGCACTTGCAAAGTTTTTATTTCATTTCCCCCGTGCAATGCATCGTGAAAGGACGTCATTTGAGGGTTATAACTTGGAGATAAGGTCCTCTTTTTGTGAACTAACAACTCGTCCGTTTCATTTCGCGCTTCGACGAAACCGGCCTCGTCTGGTTTTAGGTGGTGGTACAGTGAGGTATAAGTTTGAAATATATATTAACAGTTTAATGTTTTTTTTGGACATAGGAGATTAGTTTAGATTGGTTTCAGTGTTGAGGCACTCCGTTTTCCAGTTACCGCCCAGCTTAAGAGACATTGCGTGTGAAGTGGCCTTGTTTATCAGAGCAGGGAAATGATTAAATTATAATTATAATGATTAAATGAATAAATATAACGATTCTCCTCAGTAGTTACAAAACCCACACAGGAAGTAATGTCCCAAAAGCCCACTAATATAGTATAACTGTACTTAATAAAATTGCATAAAATATAAAAAATATTTGCATTTTGGCAGTCAATTTAGTTCCTTATTTTTTCTATTTGTCGTTAGATTTCAGATCTTGTGATGTTGTCTAATTTATCCATACACATTTAGAGGTGAATTAAAACATTAATTATACACCTTAATGTTGTATCCCGCACACAGTAGACAGACAGAGCGAGTCTAAGTTAAGACATTCCGTTCTCTATTTTCTTGAGGCTTTACATGTTGAGTGGCGTAACTCAATGCCGCGCTTTGCCTCAACAACAGAGCGAAAAAATTAAAATATAAATCTTTTGTTCCTCGAGTGGGGATCGAACTTACAACCAGTCGTGTTTACATTGTCACTTGTGCCTCTGCGGCACGACTGGCATCAGGAAATTCAATCATATTTAGTAAACATACCAGTACTCACTGTGCCACCATACTTTATATTTTCATGAACTTCAGTTTGCCGCTCTATAACAAACTGAACGTCTTGAGCGCTTCTGAGAGTATTTCATTATAAACTTTACAAATTATATACCAGTCTCTGAGCTTTGCTTATTTATATACGATTTCTTAGAACAAATAAATGGTTTATTTTTTTTTATTGAAACCTTAAAGCAATACGAATTAGATATTTGATTAGTTTCAGTATTTATTTTCAGGAAATAATACTCGTAATAGCTGTAGGTTAATTTCTCTGTAAAAGACAAGTAATAATAAAAGAATTTGTGAATTATAAATATCTATACATAGCCCGTAAAATTTAAAAGGGTCCCGACTGTTAATCCTAATGAAGATGGTTTTTTCTTTTTAGTTTTATGCAATCGGTTTTTGTTTCTTTTTTATAATTAGGTATATTTTATAATATTCTTTGTAAGCTAATATTGCTCAGTTAATTTAATAAAGACTACTTATTAATTTTCTCTGTTCCAGACAGCCATAGCAGAAATATAAATAAGGAAAATAGTAAAATGCAGTAATTAACTAAATAAGGTTTATTAAAATCAAAAATATTTTCTACAGTTCATTTTCCTCAGGTAAATAAAACTTACTAATTTTATAAATAGTAATTACTAAAAACAAATTTGACATCCACAGCTAAAACACTATTACAGTTAAATTAAATGCAACAATGGCTTAATAAATAGGCGGTATTTATAATACAATAATATTCTTAAAAATATTTGGAGAGGGACATTCCGAAGGAGGGTTGCCAGTTGCTCGAGGGTATGTAGGGCGACACGGTTTTGCTGTACCCGGCGTTGAAGTCCAGCGAGGACGAGGGTGTCTTGAACAGGTTCAGGTTGCCCATCGCCGAGTAGTCGTTGCGCTTCAACAGGTCGGTGTGCGAGGCGCTCAGGGATGCGCCCAGCTTGTCGCTAAAGAAGCAATAGTTAATATTACTGATATGATCTTTGAATTTTTTATACATTTTAAATTAATTTTTTTTAACTCTGCTACTTCCGATAGAAAGAGTTATATAGGATTATATAAAATACATTAATCCACTCACTTGAATTTGTAATCGACGCCGCCTCCGTAAGTGTTGAAGTTGGGTATCACCGGGTTGAAGGGGATCGTCTTGGTGGCGAACGCGTTAGCGGAGAGGTCGTGGTGGTCGTTGTGGAAGACGTTCATCTTACCGGACGCCGTGAGCTGGTCGGCAAAGTCGGGAATGTGCTTGCCGGTGACACTTAGACCATGGCCCTTACTGGAAAGAGGAGAACATTTATAAATACGAGTATATTCGAGAAGCAATAATATTTTTATCTTAACTTGAACTAATACTTTATTATGAAAATATAGATATAGAGCTACTCACATGTTGTCCCAGGCCAGTCCGCCGCTGACGGCGCCGTAGCTGTTGCCGGGAGTGTGGTGTCCGTCAGGTCTGAGAGCGTTGGCGCCTGCGACTGCACTCAGCACGTTCTTGCCGTCGCTGGCGAAGGGCACCTTCGCCATAATGTTGACTGTTCCGTCGGGGTTCGTATTCACTACTCCGGTCTGACGACGCACTCTGGACCTCACATACATCGGTCTTGCCGATTCGAATTCGTGCTCCGAGTATACGTCTTCTAAGTCATCTCCCAGCAAGTCGGCAGGGTCGTCTATCAGAGCAACTGTTCCGTACGGGAGTGACACGTAGCGACAGCTGACGCCCACTATGAAGACAGCTAGCAACAAGATCTTAGCGATCATTTTGGTGGTTTGTTTATCTATTTCTTAATACTTCACTAAAGAAATGCGAATATGGAATGATGTCTGTAAAATTAGATAGCCTTTATATATTGAAATGAGTTCTGTAAAGTAAACCCCCGGGAGAGTATCGCTTTGGTTTCGGTATTATATTAAGTCTTATCGTCCGTTTACTGGATGACGTATTCTTGAACTCGCAACTAATTATGTAGTGTTACAGTTTAATAAGTATATTGTTTACTTTACGTGGAGACACTTGTGTATTAATAGCATTAATATGGTAATACATAATAATGAATCACTTTACAAAGGTAGTGTTTGGATCAAACAAAAGACATTAGCAAGAAATGGTTTAAAGAATCTTAAGGAAAACGAAGAATATTTTTGTTATGTATAAAAATAATTTAAGTAAAAAAAAAAACTTTTAATCATATTCGACCTTGTACAAGGGTAACCAGATGGAACCTGGAACCTTAGTGAGCGTAGACTAAAAAACGTAAAATTTTGTTTTTATAAGCCATTTGCTGTGCGTTGCTAGTGAGTTACTAACCGTTAATAATTGAAAACTTTTAAGTAAACAAAAAACGTATTTTGATATATTACGAGTAAATTTTTTTTAGCTTCACGTTATATCCCGCACTTAGCAGGGGAAACAGAGGGAATTTAGTGCCAAAACACTCTATACCAAGACAAGTATCTTGATGGGTATGGACTCCACTTTCGGCCGAATTCTGGAGGTATTCTGTGCCTCACTCAAGGTGAAACTCAAGGCCATAAGACTATAACAACGAGTGTAATTAATAAAAATATAATCTTTTATCGTATTCAAAAGAAGATTCTTTCAATTACATTAAAAAAATGTAAAAAAGTAAGTTCTTATTTCATTTCCCCCGTGCAATGCATCGTGAAAGGACGTCATTTGAGGGCTATAACTTGGAGTAAAGGTCCTCTTTTTGTGAACTAACAACTCGTCCGTTTCATTTCGCGCTTCGACGAAACCGGCCTCGTCTGGTTTTAGGTGGTGGTACAGTGAGGTATAAGTTTTAAATATACATATACTAGCGACCCTCTTGCGGCTTCGCCCGCTTTTACTACTGGATTATTCATATAATGTATGTTTGCAAAGCACTTAAGATAATGTGAAAATTAATTAAACCCTAATGCAACCCGCATTTTCGTAGTTTCAATAAGAATTTTCCAATTGTTTTACACAGCAAGGATTTTTTAGTAGGTACCGTAATTTTATCTACTCTAGATAGTTAAATAACTATTTTTAAACGGAAGAAATTATAAACAAAAACCTACCTATTAATAAATACTACAAAAAATATGAAACCAAATATATCGCGCTGAAATAATACATTTAACTCCAATTATCCAATACGTGCAAACGCATCTAAATCTTCGTTGCTATAAAGGCAAGGTTTTTTTTTCGAGCTTGTGGTTAATGCTGAAGAGGGTATTCTGTCCCTGTTGAAAAGCAAGCACTACGTGACTGCGTGTGAGGAAAATTAAATAGAATGTATCGGCAGGGAATCGAACTCGGGCCGCCCGCGAGCTAGAGCATTCTACCACTGAACCACCGATGCGTGTTAGGCGGGCGGGCGCGGCGGGCGCATGGCGAGTGGCGAGCCGTTTCGCATTAAGGATTTTTTGATATTGTAACAACTTCTAAAGTACTTATTAAAATGAAAAACAGTAAAAGACAGTTTTGATCTACATTAAATGGCCAACGTAACTAATGTACTTATTTATATGCTGAGAGTAAGGGATAAGTGAAACTTGACTCGATACAATTTATGTGTGAACGGCGTAATGTGTTAACAATCAAATGCGTTTTTCTCTAAAACTATTCGGAATTTCGAAATAATGTAAAAAGCAAATTTTATCTTCGTTTAACGTAGAAATTTAATAAAGTATTTTAAAGGATAAGGATTAATACTTAGTAGGGTAATACGGGTAGGACTTTATACAAATTTATCGTATTTATGTTAATTTACATAAGAATTTACAAATAATAAACTATATATAAACCTTCCCTGAGAAATATTCGACCTAATGGTGAAAACCGCATCAAAATCCGTTTGGTGGTTTAGAAGAAGAAGAGTTAGAAATTTCAGACAGACACAAAAAGCGACTTTGTTTTATAAGATACTAGCGACCCCCTTGCGGCTTCGCCCGCTTTTACTACTCGATTATTCATATAATGTATGTTTCCAAAGCACTTAAGATAATGTGAAAATTAATTAAACTCTAATGCAACCCGCATTTTCGTAGTTTCAATAAGGATTTTCCAATTGTTTTACTCGGCAAGGATTTTTTAGTAGGTACCGTAATTTTAAATCTGTGCTACTAATCTTTTCAAGTACTTATTAAAATATATTTAAATGACTATTTTTAGATAGTTAAATGACTATTTTTAAACGGAAGAAATTATAAACAAAAGCCTACCTAATAATAACTACTACAAAAAATATGAAACCAAATATATCGCGCTGAAATAATACATTCAACTCCAATTATCCAATACGTGCAAACGCATCTAAATCTTCGTTGCTATAGAGGCAGGCGGGTTTTTTTTTCGAGCTTGTGGTTAATGCTGAAGAGGGTATTCTGTCCCTGATGGAAAGCAAGCACTACGTGGCTGCCTGTGAGGAAAATTAAATAGAATGCAATGGCCGGGAATCGAACCCGGGCTGCCCGCGTGGCAGGCGAGCATTCTACCACTGAACCACCGATAACTGCTCATGACGCGCTTGTATAGGCAAAACGACGTGGGGCGCATGGCGAGTGGCAAGCCGTTTCGCAGCAAGGATTTTTTGATATTGTAACAACTTCTAAAGTACTTATTAAAATGAAAAACAGTAAAAGACAGTTTTGATCTACATTAAATGGTCAACGTAACTAATATACTTATTTATATGCTGAGAGTAAGGGATAAGTAAAACTTGAGTCGGCACAGCTGATGAGTCAACGGCGGGATGTGTCAACAATTAAATGCGTTTTTCTCTAAAACTATTCGCAACTTCGAAATAGTGTAAAAAGCAAATTTTATCTTCGTTTAACGTTGGAAATTAATAAAGTATTTTAAAGGATAAGGATTATGGAAAAATATCCCTCACAATAAAAAATATATTGAAATTACTATTTTTAGACAGAAATATGATCACTACACGTTATCCTTAAAAGATAAAAATATGCCGTCGCGGATTTTTTTGTAGATCTTATTAAGAGGAATAATACTCCAGTACATTATTTTCATGTAGTACTTACCATTAAAGCAGCGCATACGCGCAAGTGTCTCAACGGGTAGGACTTTAGACACATTTATCGTATTTATGTTAATTTACAAATAATAAACTATATATAAACCTTCCCTGAGAAATACTCGACCTAATTGTAAAAACCGCATAAAAATCCGTTGGGTGGTTTAGAAGAAGAAGAGTTAGAAAGTTCAGACAGACACGAAAAGCGACTTTGTTTTATAAGGTACTAGCGACCCTCTTGCGGCTTCGCCCGCTTTAACTACTGGATTATTCATATAATGTATCTTTGCAAAGCCCTTAAGATAATGTGAAAATTAGTTAAACCCTAATGCAACCCGCATTTTCGTAGTTTCAATAAGGATTTTCCAATTGTTTTACACAGCAAGGATTTTGTAGTAGGTACCGTAATTTTAAATCTGTGCTGCTAATCTTTTCAAGTACTTATTAAAATATATTTGAATGACTATTTTTACATAGTTAAATGACTATTTTTAAACGGAAGAAATTATAAACAAAAGCCTACCTACTAATAACTACTACAAAAAATATGAAACCAAATATATCGCGCTGAAATAATACATTCAACTCCAATAAGTGCAAACGCATCTAAATCTTCGTTGCTATAGAGGCAGGCGGGTTTCTTTTTCGAGCTTGTGGTTAATGCTGAAGAGGGTATTCTGTCCCTGATGAAAAGCAAGTACTACGTGGCTGCCTATGAGGAACATTAAATAGAATGCATCGGCCGGGAATCGAACCCGGGCCGCCCGCGTGGCAGGCGAGCATTCTACCACTGAACCACCGATGCGTGTAAGGCAGGCGGGCGCGCTTGTATAAGCAAAACGTCGCGGGACGCATGACGAGTGGCGAGCCGTTTCGCAGCAAGGATTTTTTGATATTGTAACAACTTCTAAAGTACTTATTAAAATGAAAAACAGTAAAAGACAATATCGATCTACATTAAATGGCCAACGTAACTGATATACTTATTTAAATGCTGACAGTAAGGGATAAGTGAAAAATTGAGTCGATACAGCTGATGTGTTAACGGAATGATGTGTCAACAATTAAATGCGTTTTTCTCTAAAACTATTCGCAATTTCGAAATAGTGTAAAGAGCAAATTTTATCTTCGTTTAACGTAGAAATTTAATAAAGTATTTTAAAGGATAAGGATTAATACCATTATGGAAAAATATCCCTCACAATAAAAAATATACTGAAATTACTATTTTTAAACAGAAATATGATCACTACACATTATTCTTAAAAGATACGAATATGCTCTCGCGGACTTTTTTGTAGATCTTAATAAGAGGAACAATACTGCAGTACATTATTTTCATATAGTACTTACTATTAAAGCAGCGCATGCGCGAAAGTGTCTCCACGGGTAGGACTTTATACACATTTAT
The DNA here is from genome assembly GCA_016802625.1 of Heliconius numata. Classification (NCBI taxonomy): domain Eukaryota; kingdom Metazoa; phylum Arthropoda; class Insecta; order Lepidoptera; family Nymphalidae; genus Heliconius; species Heliconius numata. Next base: position 913,765 of record JAEBDU010013140.1, read on the forward strand.
CGTATTTATGTTAATTTACATAAGAATGTACAAATAATAAACTATATATAAACTTTCCCTGAGAAATACTCGACCTAATGGTGAAAACCGTATCAAAATCCGTTGGGTGGTTTAGAAGAAGAAGAGTTAGAAAGTTCAGACAGACACGAAAAGCGACTTTGTTTTATAAGATATAGGATAGGATAGGATTAACAGCTTAATGTTTTTTTTTGACATAGTAGATTAGTTTAGAATGCAGTGTTAAGGCACTCCCTTTTTCTTTTTTTTTTGCGCGTGAAGTGGCTTTGTTTATCAAAGCAGGGAATTGATTAAATTATAACAACGTAATGATTAAATTATAATTATAATGATTAAATATAATGATTCTCCTGAGTGGATACAAAATCCACACAGGAAGTAATGTCCCAAAAACCCACTAATATACCTACTTACTAAAATTGCAATACCTTTGTTTCAAAATCCCACCACCCGTCACATTTAGCAGAGTAGTCAAAAAGAATCTTAAAAGTTCTTCACTTCATTCGTACGTACAACCAGTCGTGTTTACATTATCACTAATGCCTCTGCGCCACGACTGGCCTCAATAAGTTTAATCATATTTAGTAAATGTAAACATACCAGTACTCACTGTGCCACCATACTTTATATATTCATGAACTTCAGTTTGCCGCTCTATAACAAACTGAACGTCTTGAGCGCTTCTGAGAGTATTTCATTATAAACTTTACAAATTATATCCCAGTCTCTGAGCTTTGCTTATTTATATACGATTTCTTAGAACAAATAAATGGTTTATTTTTCTTATTGAAACCTTAAAGCAATGCGAATTAGGTATTTGATTAGTTTCGGGAAATAATACTCGTAATAGCTGTAGGTTAATTTCTCTGTAAAAGACAAGTAATAATAAAAGATTACGTGAATTATAAATATCTTTTACCCCGTAAAATTTAAAAGGGTCCCGACTGTTAATCCTAATGATTGGGTTTGTTTTTCCTTTTTAGTTTTATACAATCGGTTTTTGTTTCTTTTTTATAATTATATTATATTCTTTGTAAGCTAATATTGCTCAGTTAGTTTAATAAAGACTACTTATTAATTTTCTCTGTTCCAGACAGCCATAATAGTAAAATAAATAAGGAAAATAGTAAAATGCAGTAATTAACTAAATACGGTTTATTAAAATCAAAAATATTTTCTACAGATCATTTTCCTCAGGTACATAAAACTTACTAATTTTATGAATAGTAATTACTAAACAACAAATTTGACATCCACAGCTAAAACACTCACAGTTAAATCAAATGCATCAATAGCTTAATAAATAGGCGGTATATATAATACAATAATATTCTTAAAAATATCTGGAGAAGGACATTCCGAAGGAGGGTTGCCAGTTGCTCGAGGGTATGTAGGGCGACACGGTTTTGCTGTACCCGGCGTTGAAGTCCAGCGAGGACGAGGGTGTCTTGAACAGGTTCAGGTTGCCCATCGCCTCATCGCATCGCTAAAGAAGCAATAGTTAATATTACTGATATGATCTTTGAATTTTTTATACATTTTAAATTATTTTTTTTAACTCTGCTACTTCCGATAGAAAAAGTTATATAGGATTATATAAAATACATTAATCCACTCACTTGAATTTGTAATCGACGCCGCCTCCGTAAGTGTTGAAGTTGGGTATCACCGGGTTGAGGGGCATCGTCTTGGTGGCGAACGCGTTAGCGGAGAGGTCGTGGTGGTCGTTGTGGAAGACGTTCATCTTGCCGGACGCCGTCAGCTGGTCGGCAAAGTCCGGAATGTGTTTGCCGGTGACACTTAGACCATGGCCCTTACTGGAAAGAGGAGAACTTTTATAAATACGAGTATATTCGAGCAGTAATAATATTTTTATCTTAACTTGAACTAATACTTTATTATGAAAATATAGATATAGAGCTACTCACATGTTGTCCCAGGCCAGGCCGCCGCTGACGGCGCCGTAGCTGTTGCCGGGAGTGGGGTGTCCGTCAGGTCTGAGAGCGTTGGCGCCTGCGACTGCACTCAGCACGTTCTTGCCGTCGCTGGCGAAGGGCACCTTCGCCATCAGGTTGACTGTTCCGTCGGGGTTCGTATTCACTACTCCGGTCTGACGACGCACTCTGGACCTCACATACATCGGTCTCGCGGATTCGAACTCGTGCTCCGAGTATACGTCTTCTAAGTCATCTCCCAGCAAGTCAGCAGTGTCGTCTATCAGAGCAACTGTTCCGTACGGAAGCGATACGTAGCGACAGCTGACGCCCACTATGAAGACAGCTAGCAACAAGATCTTAGCGATCATTTTGGTTATTTGATTATTTATTTCTGAATACTTCTCTAAAGAAATGAGAATATGGAATGATGTCTGTAAAATTATGTCGTCTTTATATATTGAAATGTATTCTATAGAGTAAACCCCCGGGAGAGCATCGCTTTGGTTTCTGTATTATATTAAGTCTTATCTTCAGTTTACTGGATGACGTATTCTTGAACTCGCAACTAATTATGTAGTGTTACAGTTTAATAAGTATATTGTTTACTTTACGTGGAGACACTTGTGTATTAATAGCATTAATATGGTAATATATAATAATGAATCACTTTACAAAGGTAGTGTTTGGATCAAACAAAAGACATTAGCAAGAAATGGTTTAAAGAATCTTAAGGAAAACGAAGAATATTTTTGTTATGTATAAAAATATTCTAATAATTCTTTTTCGACCTTGACAAAATATTTTTTGGACGTTACACGACATACAAGGGTAATTAGATGGAACCTGGAATCTTAGTGAGCGTAGACTAAAAAACGTAAAATTTTGTTTTATAAGCCATTTGGTGTGCGTTGCTTGTGAATTACTAATCGTTAATAATTGAAAACTTTTATATTACGAGTATATTTTTTTCGCTTCACGCTGTACCCCGCACTTAGCAGGATAAGCAGGGGGATTTTAGTGCCAAGACACTCCACACCAAAACAAGTGTCTTGATGGGTATAGATTCCACTTTCGACCGAATTCGGGAGGTATTCTGGGCAAGGTGGAACTCAACGCCATACGACTATAACAAGTGTAATTAATAATAATATAATATTTTATCGTATTCAAAATAAGATTCTTTCAATTACAGTAAAATAATGTAAAAAAGTAAGTACTAATTACTTATTTTATATTTATTGCAGTAATAAACATTTCTTAACTCATTTCATTGTGTCGGGTCTGAAGAGTTCCCCTGTGACCTCACGTTTGACCTCACCCAGTCTATTGATATGTAAGTCCCTGTTATCAGTTGTGTTGTGAGATGCGCGTGCGCATGTATTTTGTATAGGCCTTGACTTTGTATAGTAAAGATTAAATGAAATCGATATTTCCGTGTATCTATATAATAAATAATAATTAATATTAAAAGATTGTCGGTTCAAACCCATTAGTGTAGTAAAAAAAATAGCATTTCCGAATTAAGTCATATTATTTTATGTTTGCTTACTTCCGTACTGTTTATTTATTTTCATTTTACATTTGCAGGTACAAGCGTGCGACTGTAAATGCGACAGGTTGTAGGTTCGATTCCTACTTTGGGAAATGAAATAAACCAGATTTCCTCTGTCTCCTATACAAACTACTCAAATGAATCATATTTTTAGTAGAATTATCATTTTCAAAAAATATATTAGGTACATTCTTCTTTATATTAAAGTTATTGAAGCTTAATTAGTTTTTTTACCTCAACTGAGTTCGACCGCTACGCTTCATTATAGGGTTTATCTTTCTAAGATGGATGGGGGAATCCCGTTTCACGTTAATAGTTCGTAGGTTTTATGTAAGATCGAACTAGTGGTCGCTTCCAACTTTGTTTATGTAGATTTTAAGAAGTAAAACGGAAAATAACGTTCCTTCTGGTTCCCGTAGGAATTTCTAGAAATCCTTTCTTAATGCTTCCTTACATTATTTAACATGCCCAATTGTTCATTCTCCATTTTCCGCTATATTGAGTAGTGGAACTAGACGCCGCGCTTTGCTTCGACACCAGAGCGAAAATGGAAATATAAAGTATTATATTTCCTCAAGCGGGGATTGAACCCACAACCTGTCGCGTTCACAATCCCACTTTGTCCTTTTGCACAGCGACTGGCCTCAATATGCGATGATAATATCATCTAATTTTCATATTATCACAAATGAATTATCTAACACAAAATAAAGTTATGACAACCATGAAACTTTTAATGAAAACTGAATTAAAAGGTAATTATGGTGAAAAACAAATGAACACATAATTCGATAAAACAGACATTACAGGAACAGTTTCTATTACAGTTACATTTTGTAATTAGTCTATTCTATATCAAATAAACGTCCGAAAATTAAATAATATTAATTTTCAATTAAATAATATTCATTCGGAAACTTTCGCGGGCCTTAACTTATTTTTGGTTTTGTATATTGTTTTTATTTGTATAATTTTTTTTCTTATAGCTTAGCTTCACGATGTATCCCGTATATGTCAGTCCGTTCCCAACATACTGCTCAATTTCCGAGACGTTTGCTTGTTAAGTAGCGGTACTCAACGCCGCGTTTTGTCTTGTTACTAGAGTTAATAAATAAAAATAATTCATACCTCACAATCATTGCCTTTACAGTCATGTTCTATATGGTTTACGGAAGTGTCTTGATGGGAACGGAATGTCGCAACACTAGGTTCCCAGATCCTTTCTATCTACTCTTCTATGTGCAGGATACAGTTTGAAGAAAAAAATAAAAAAGTACGATATATGTAATAAAATACAAAACTTGAGTTAATATGTCGAGTTCTACAATAAAAAATCAAAGAAAAAATGATAAGCTTTTAAGTTCCAGTAATAAACCATCTTGTATATTTCCAGACAAGTGTGACGGGAAGTCGATAAATTACTTTCCAATAGTGCTACTTACTATGGGTTCTAGATATGTTTAACGTTATATTTTTATTAAATTTAATCGATTTAAAAAAATCGATTTTTTACGACTATATTATTGGCATAATATTAAATTGAAATCAAAATCCAATTTAAAAATAAATAATTAATAATTGAATTATGTAATTAATTAAAATTTAAAATTTTTATGTCTGGATAAACTGCAGAGCAGGTTCCATCACCCAACAGTGAATTGAACGGTGAATCCGAGAATACGGAATAAAATAAATATTTAAGTAGGCTCATACAAAAAACATGTTCTATCTGTCGTACGCAAGTCCGACTCGCACTTGGCCGGTCTTTATTAAAAAAATATAAATAAACTATATATTATAGAGAAAAATTACCTCATATTCTTGTTACTAAAAGTTATTACAAACCAATAGTACAGGACATTCGCCATCGCAGTTTTTATATCGCCACGACCCGGATTGAAAGAATTTAATCTGAAAATTGCTTGCTTAGCGATTTCTATCGTTCATAAAACAAAACGATATTGCGTACTTCTTTATTTGATAATTTTTCAATCTCGTTCTAGAGCCAAATAGCTGGTATAAATTTTACAGTTTAGATATTAAAGATTTCAATATTATTTTCGCATTTGGTGCACGTGAAGCCTATCGTTGCCATTATAGACTTTTTAAGCAATTTAGTCCTGTTAGCGTTCAATATGGAAAATTTAAATTGTGAAATAGACATATGCTTGGTCAGATAATGAAATATACTATAATTTTGCTGTAAAACATATCGGTTATGACAAACGTGATCACAATTATCATCTGTTCAATATTTTCCACCCAATTTTTGCAACATTGCGGGTTGCTAGCTTATATCAGGGTAAGCAGAGGAAACCAGGAACCTAATGTTAAGACATGCCGTTTCTATTAAAACACTTCCCCATAATCTGCCGAATTTTGGAGGCATTGCTTAATGATTGGGGGACCTAAACGCCGCGCTTTGCCTCGACACTAGAGCGAAGAAATGAAAATATAAAATATTTTTTCGAATGGTAATCGAACCTACAACCCGTTTGCAGTTTACACTTGCTACTACAAATTCAAACGTGCACTCGCACCGCAACTCTCATTTACACAAGAAAATAATATTTCCACGGCAAAGTAATTCCACTAAACCTAATACTCCATCCAACTCCTTCGTAGCTAATTTCCGACCCATTTCAGTTATTTATCAGAAGGCTTAAGATGGCGGAGATTTAAAACTGGTAAGCATCTCCTGGGAGTGATATTGAATTACCTCGAGTTCTCGACGGAGTCTAAGCGAGGCGGAGAGGAGGGCGGTGTTGCTGCGAGATGATGCAAATTATATACCTTTTGTTATACTAAGTTATTGTTTTCTTATCTTTACTAGGAAATTGCATAGTGAACCTTTTATAACGAATTTAGTATGCATATGGGTAATTAGCATAGCTGGTGGCGTTATTTGCATAGCGGAATATATGAAGCACAACAGATTGTGGGTTCGATTCACACACGAGGAAATTAAATATTAAATATTTTCATTTCTTCGCTCAGGTGTTGGGCGGCGTTGAGTTCCGCCACTCAATACGAAATGCCTTCAGAATTCGGCCGAAGTGGGAAACGGAGTGTCTTAACACTAGGTCCCCTTTGCCTACCCTGCTGTGTGCGGGATACAGCGTGACGCTAAAAAAAGATCTAAAGCAAATCAGATCTTATTTCGTTATTAATTGATAGAATGTTTTTTTACAATAAACAAAAAGGGAAAATCAAAGTCAAAGTCAAAATATCTTTATTCCATAAAAATGCTTAACATTTACTTGGACATGTCATAAAAGTAGAAAAAAATGAAAAACAAAATAACCAAAAAAATGTGCAATTTTGACTTGAAAAAAGCCCGTTCAAATAGTTGAGCTCATCAGAGAGACTTATCACTAAGACACTATCTCAAAAAAAATATGGAAATATAATATGATCCTAGTACCAACCTGGGCCATATAAGCCAAAACCAATATTGGGTTTTCGCGGTTAATGTATAAAAAGCGTTGAAGCTCTCATAATTTTTTGCCGGTAAATTTATATTAACCTTTTAAATCCCATTAAGTATAATGTAGGTTTGCTTCAATTAGGTACTAATTGAATTTAATATTGCGTACTTGAAAATCTTAAATGAAAACCGTTTAGTATATTTAAGCATGAAAATTAAATAATTTGCATTTGAATTAATTAAGCTTGGTAAAGTTAAAAAAAATATTAATATTAATTCGATTTTACGGAAGAATGTTCATTCAAAGATATACTTAGGATGGATCTGTGTGAATGCGTTAGTTGGGTTTAAGTCCCACTGGGGGGGTTTTTCAAATATAATTATGTAGGTATTTCCCCGACCTCGTTAAGTCAACTAATCCATTCATTTATGGTTCCTACGTGTAATATTTCTAAATATATGAACAGAGGTTCAAAATTTACACTAAATTATACAATCGAAGTTTGTTTGGTTGAAAGCGCCATCTCAGGAACTATTGATTCGAATTTGAAAAAATATTTATGTGTTGGAGAATCCTTTCATTAAAGGGAAAGGATTCATTAGGATTATGACACAGGCAAGGCCGGAGGTAAAAGCTAGTACGGAAAAAAACACAAAACAAAATTTCTCCCCCTTTTCTTTCCCTCCTCCCTCCTTTTATGCCCCTTATATTGATAATATTCATTCTTTATATACGGAAACGAAGCAAATAAATCAATTGAGAACTGAAGTAGTCGATTTAATATAAACTGTCTACATAATCGATCGCTGCAGGTACAGTACAGGTATCGGTGCCTTTATCTCCTTCCTTTTGTTTCTGCTGCAGACACACTTGAGTACGCTCCGTACTAAGTATCGTGTTTTATATATATATATAGCTTTAGTTTGTTTGTTCATCTATACTTATAATATAATCGTGTTGGAGCGGTGTCTGTACATGGAAGATACATAACAAAAAATGTTATTGGTGACATTTTATAAAGTAATAGAACAAGGATTTTTTAAATTTTTTTGTCTGTTTGTTTATGCGTTTGTTCACGCTAATCTCAGAAACGCCTTAACCGATTTAATTGCTGTTTTCACTATTATGTTTTGATAAGCTTCACGTAACATTAGTGTTTGTTTTATTTCTAAGCTCATAAGCTGACACTTTCCTCTTTGTTGAATAAGCCGACACTTTTCTTTTTAATATATTATATATATTATATTTATATTATTATTAGAAAATGAAATTGTAGTGGGATCCATAGCCATAACCGTTGCCGATGGTTATTTCTAAATTATTATTCATATAAAATTAATATTATATTTCAAAGTAGCATAGCATGGTTTCAAAAAGACCGATTTCTTTATAATAACTGCAAGATTACTGACTACAGTTTTCCTTTGATGCAGTGCTTTTAAACACAAATGTTTATGTTTCATATGACCTGCCTCGTTCATACAATTATTTGAAATAGGCCACGTAGAAAACTCTCATAAATTGTATACATAATTTCTTTATGGACAAAGGACTTAGGGCGGGCGGAAATGACAGAATAAAATTACTTTGAGAAATTAAATATTTGTATAAGTAAAGGTAATGTAGTCTTTAAATTTACTTTAGGGAAATTTTAATAATATATATAAAAGTATGATTTGAAATAAACAAAAAGGAAAAAAGCTTTTAGCAAAATTGCAATTTTCTTTCGTCAAAAAAAAGTATAGGTAATAAATTTACTTCATACTGGTGTATCAATAAAAAAATAACTATCAAAATATTTGGCAGAAAATTGTATCCGATTACAGTAGGTACCTCGGCTTATTCGTTATTTAAATCGTTAGGACTCCAGCCAAATGGGGAACCCCCGGTCTCAGCAGAGATAGGGTTTTAGAAACGAAACATACTACGTTACATGTTGCCAAGAAGTTGAATATTATAGGTATATACTATATCAGTACTAAATTTTATCTTTGATGTATAATTATGTAGCTAGCGCTCTAGCGGCCTGCGGCTTCGCCCGCTTGAACTAAGAAGATATTCCGTTAAGTCCCACTCTGTTCCGTTCTGTTATTTTTATTATGGCATGGCATTTTAATAAATATTTCCTTTCCTCGAGTGGGGATCGAACTAACAACCAGCCGATTTTGCAGCAAACTTTGTGCCTCTGCACCACGACTGGCCGCTTATAATAAAACTAGCGGGCGCGCGCAGCTTCGCTTGCGTATTTAGGGGTGAATTCTAATATACCATGAAACATGTGTTCAATTAAATACTTTTAATAGTCTGAATTTCAAATTTTATAAAAATTGGTCCCGATTAAAAAAAAACTATACATACTTTCAACCCCTTATTTGCACCCTTAGCGGGAGAATTCTAGAAAACGATGAAACACGTGTTCAATTAAATACTTTTAAGAGTCTGAATTTCAAATTTTATAAGAAGCGGTGCCGATTTAATTTTTTTTCCATACAAACTTTCAACTCCCGATTTGCACCCTTAGAGGGAGAATTCTTGAAAACTATGAAACACGTATTCAATTAAATACTTTTAAAAATCTAAATTTCAAATTTTATAAGAATCGGTGCCGATTAAATTTTTTTTCCATACAAACTTTGAACCCCTATTTCACCCCTTTAGGGTTAAAATTTTTCAAAATCCCTTCTTAGTGGCTGCCCAGATTACAAAAGTAAACATCTGTCCAAATTCCACGTTTCTACGCACAGCGATTACGGCTGTGCGTGCGTCTTACCTCAGTCAGTGAGGACAAGTCCTTTTATATATATAGATTACATATTATACATTTAAATAAATAAATTTAATTGCAAGCTATAAACCAATGTTATGTTTTCAATTTAGTATATTTCTTAAATATTATCTCTTTATCCGTAGTAGGTACTGAAAGCGCCTAGGCCTAACAAATTCATGCTAGGTTGCTGAACACTGGTCGTAGATGTAAGGTACTGTTGAAGTAAGTTACGTCTACTCTGAAGAAATATCCTCAAAATTTTAAACCATATTTTAATAATTTGTTGTTTGATGAGGACGGTTGTGGCGTGGTCATGGGAAAGAACGGCGTTGAGTTCCGCAACTCAATTCGCAATGCTTTCAGAATTGTGTATGTGTGCGAAGTGGGTAGGTTTCCTTTGCCTACCCTGATACATACGGAATACGGCGTGAAGCTGGAAAAAAAGACTAAAAAATTTTACAAAAATATAAAATGAACTATCTCCATACTTAAAATTTAATAATTAGTATAAACTAAATGATTAAATTTATTAATGAAGTAATATGTTATTGTAATTAATAAGCACGCGCTGAGTCATAAGATAAGACGCCGTACGTTACATTTCCAAAGCGATACTCTCGGGGGTTTACTTTATAGAATACATTTCAATATATAAAGAGGACATAATTTTACAGACATCATTCCATATTCGCATTTCTCTAGAGAAGTATTAAGAAATAGATAATCAATTTACCAAAATGGTCGCTAAAATCTTTTTGCTAGCCGTCTTCATAGTGGGCGTCAGCTGTCGCTACGTGTCGCTTCCGTATGGAACAGTTGCTCTGATAGACGACACTGCGGACTTGCTGGGAAATGACTTAGAAGACGTATACTCGGAGCACGAGTTCGAATCGGCAAGACCGATGTATGTGAGGTCCAGAGTGCGTCGTCAGACCGGAGTAGTGAATACGAACCCCGACGGAACAGTCAACATTATGGCGAAGGTGCCCTTCGCCAGCGACGGCAAGAACGTGCTGAGTGCAGTCGCAGGCGCCAACGCTCTCAGACCTGACGGACACCCCATTCCTGGCAACAGCTACGGCGCCGTCAGCGGCGGACTGGCCTGGGACAACATGTGAGTGGCAATCTATATTTTCATAATAAAATATTAGTTCAAGTTTGGATAAAAATATTATTACTTCTCGAATATACTCGTATAATTTATAAATATTCTCCTCTTTCCAGTAAAGGCCATGGTCTAAGTGTCACCGGCAAGCACATTCCCGACTTTGCCGACCAGCTGACGGCGTCCGGCAAGATGAACGTCTTCCACAACGACCACCACGACCTCTCCGCTAACGCGTTCGCCACCAAGACGACGCCCCTCAACCCGGTGATACCCAACTTCAACACCTACGGAGGCGGCGTCGATTATAAATTCAAGTGAGTGGATTAATGTATTTTATATATAATCCTATATAACTCTTTCTATCGGAAGTAGCAGAGTTAAAAAAATTAATTTAAAATATATAAAAAATTCAAAGATCATATCAGTAATATTAACTATTGCTTCTTTAGCGACAAGCTGGGCGCTTCCCTGAGCGCCTCGCACACCGACCTGTTGAAGCGCAACGACTACTCGGCGATGGGCAACCTGAACCTGTTCAAGACACCCTCCTCCTCGCTGGACTTCAACGCCGGGTACAGCAAAACCGTGTCTCCCTACATACCCTCGAGCAACTGGCAACCCTCCTTCGGAATGTCCTTCTCCAGATATTTTTAAGAATATTATTGTATTATAAATACCGCCTAGGTTATTGATGCATTTAACCATAACAGTGTTTTGAACTGTAGAATTGTCAAATATCTTTTTGTTAAGTTTTATGTACCTGAGGAAACTGATCTGTAGAAAATATCTTTTTACTGTAAGATTTGATTTTAATAAAATATTTTTATTTAATTATGAGTTTATTTAACAAACAGCATAACATCTTTTACACATTCATTCATCATTTATATTTTTGTTTATAATATGCTAGACATATATTTTGTTTTTATTTTTTTTTATTTAAAGAGATAGATCATCTTTACCGTCTCTCGTAATAAATGTCATATCTTGTAATATAGGAGTATTTGCGTGTTCCATGTTAATAATTGATTTATCTCATCAAAATAATTAATTAGTGCTGTACTAGCTAGAGTATACTTATGTAACTTTTTTAACTTTACGCTGTATCTCGCAGATAGCTAAAGGAGGAAACACAGTGCTAAGACACTCCGTGTTCCACTTCCTGCCCAATTTTCAGGACATTGCTTGCTCAATGCCTCGCTTTGTATAGTTACAAACACTAATTACGCAAAGACAATTTAAATAACCAAACCAAAAATCGAACTCGCGACCAACTACACCACAATTAACATAAATTTAAATTCCTCCCACCAAGTCAAATGGATACAAAAATGGTGCAACATTTGAAAACGGTCTAATAATCTAGTTTTATGCTGAGGCGTCATCTCATGAATATGCAGCGTGTGTCCGCTCGGAGATATTAATTATGCACGGTTTACGTCCGCTCTCGTTAAGGGTGGATGGTTTTCATTTGGGGAATTTAAACGTTTTTGTTTTTCTTTTTAAAGAACATTCATATTTTCTCCTACTTAGCAGATTAGGTCGAGAGTATTTACTGTTAGTGCCAGACTAATTGTGAGACATTGAGTGGAGAACTTTGACACTACGCGTCGGCTACCAGAGCTAGTTAGTAAAAATAAAAACATATAATCATTGAGATTGAACCCAAAACAACGTTTACAGTTAGACGTTGTCGCAGTGTGCCATGACGGTCCTATTTATGGTACAGGGGTTAGGATAAATAATTATTAAATTTTTTAATTTCTCCGCTCTAGTTATAAGGTAAAGCGCGGTGTTAAGTTCCACCACTCAAATCCTCAATGCCTCGAGATTTTGACGGAAAGTAGGGAACAGAATCTTTTAAAATTGGGTTCCCTATGACTACCCTGCTCTATGCGGGATTCCATGTGAAACTGAAAGGAAATAAATATAAAGTAAAATATGTATTATGACAAAATCTTTTATGAAACGTGGGTACAAATTATTCCGTAATAAATATCAAATAATATTACAAACAACTTCCCTCCCTTTATTCCCATTTACGAGACAATACTGAAGTAAAATAATATTTCAAAAAGATACAGCAACAAGAAAGAAACTTAAATTAAAAGTGAAAACTTACCCTTAAGGAACTGTGTACCGTCGGTTTTAGAGACCAGATTTTAAACGTAGCGGAACTCTAAAGTGCTGAATGTTGAAAAAAAATTGTCGCGCCGTGGCTTATAAAAATTTAACACTCGAATACACCACGAGCTCAGATGTGGGGATGGGGGAGGAAGCATGCAAGTAAACATTTTTTATTTTTTTGTAAGAAAAATATATGTAAATTTAGAAAATATGTTTTTTATGGTGTGTTTTTTGGTGAAGTGAAAATAAATATTAAGATGTGTTAGGGTTAGATTTTTTTTAGTAAGGAAATAGTGTCATATATTTGAGTATTAGTTAAACTGTTAATAATAATAGTAGTTTTTAACCGACTTCTGTAAGAAAGGGAGGTTAACAATTCGGCTGAATTTTTGTTTCATAAGTAGTATTTTTAGGTAAATAAAGATACAAGTATACAGAGACCTTGGAGATGAAATTAATTTTCTTTCAACATATTTCACTTAGGTACGTATTGTTTAGTGGTCAAAGCGCTTTCACGGTTTCTAAGAGGTGTGGGTTTAAATTCCACTGTGTTCAAGTTCTTGTAAGTACGATTTTTTTATTTATTATATCCCGTATTTGGAATGTCGACAGAATATTGGTTTTCTACGTAATTCGAGACATTTAGAGACGTGAATGGTGGAACCTAACGCCGCATTTGGTCTTATAAAGCGGGGAAATAAAAATAATTCATTGCTCGAAAGGATATCGATCCCACAGTAACTTAATACTTTACTGTAAATTTTAAATATTAATATCAATTTTGCTTTACTTTTCATTTAACTTTAAATATTAAGTGATTTTTCATTGAATATAAAACCTATAGTTTTAAAACAAAAATATGTCTTATTTCTAAGGATATAAAGTTTAAAATACTTAAACACCACATGTCTTCGCCTCCCATGATTTCTCATGCTAACAATATTGTAGACCTTTGCTACGCCCATATTTCTATTTTATAGCCAAAGTACGCAATACATTGCTTTACATACGGCTATCTTAAAATACATACTATTATAAAATTTACTAACCTAATATTTATGAAGGTGTACTATAGTAGTTTGTTAGTGTCTGTACACACAATGAGTTTGGATTCGATATCCATTTTGGGGTATCATTGTATTGAAATTATTTCTGTGTTTCTTGTTTCGACATTAAATAAGAAAGGTTCTTTCTTTATCTTTCTACATCCACAAGTTTTAATTAGAAAAATAAATAAATAGTTTTGCCTCATCCAACTTAATATATTTTTCAAATCTAAATAAATAGTATAGTTAGGAATGTCTCGCTGTACGAGCGGTGTCGGTACCCAACGCTGCCATTCCCAAGTACACGACATATAACCTCATTCGTCGGCGGGCGTTCGTCGAGGAATCATCTCTTAAGCACCTGACCTCAAGTCAGTGATTGAATAGGTACTTGTAAGGTTGTTATTCTGTAAGTACTTTTCGTTATTTATTTTTGCTATTAATTGTGCAGATTATAATTTTACATGATTATTTCAATTCTAACTTAATGGTTACTTCATGACATGTTGTTTTGATTTATTTTTATAAATTTCTAACCTAAATCCTAACTATATCTATAACAAAATATAAGCAGAATTTAAAAACACTAAAGCGCCACTAAAATATCGATATCTATAGCACTATAAAAAAAATTGTAAAAAAAAGGTCTAAAAATGCAGATATCGTTGGTACCCGCAACAATTTTAATTAAAACTGCGTCGGAACGACACTGCTTTATCGCAAACCACAGCTATCCAATAACGGCGTTAAAATAAAACCATCAAATACTCGTAGTTGCACCATGACTATAGATAGCGACGTGACAAAGAAATATTGAAATTAAGAAAATATTTTTCCGTATTGTCGTTTTTTAGGTTTGACTTGACGAATGTAACTAAATTGGTAAGCAGAGGGAACTTAGAACATTACGTTTTCGACGTATTACCAAATTTTTGAGATATTATTATCAGAAATGTAAGTACTTCATTTCCAGGAGTTGAGGGAATTGAAGCCATAACCCTCGAGTAAAGGCTTAGACTCGGTGACACTGTGCCACGAAGGCAATGCTCAATCGATGATAAGTTAAAATACTTTTGTTTCACAAATCTCAAAGTGAGATATTTTCTAGGGGGGTTTAGACTCCAGTGGGAATTTAAATATTATATTTATTTATTTATTCAGTTTGGTTATACAATATTAGTACATACATTGAATTATTTTTCAAATGCAAACATGAGGTAAAAGTCTCGCAACAATAAACAATATATAAATTTCAATATATAACATTTTTTCTATATATCTATGTCTATATATTTTCTTTTTCCCATAACATGTACTTAAATATAATAAGAAAATATATCTTCACAGCGTTCCCTTACAATCTACTCTAAACTCCCCATAAGATAAAAGTTTATAAGCTGTAAACCTTCTGATAACAGTTTTTACGTGTCATTGGAGGGAACTTGCGTACCTTTATGGATTCACTTATTTTATCGTTTAGTTCTTTATTATATCTGGAAATAATCGATTTAGTGCGCAAATTCCTTTATTCATAAGGTACCTGTGGAATTCTTTCAAGTTTGTATGTCTATGTAACTTTGGCGTAACTTAACGCTGCACTATATATAAGCAGACCAGAATAATATGTTTAAATAGGCATTTTCTTTTTGTGGTATACACCATTTTGTAATATAAACAATATAATTATGTACAGCTGAATTGATTCATCCTATCCTATATCTTATAAAACAAAGTCGCTTTTCGTGTCTGTCTGTTGTTTCTAACTCTTCTTCTTCTTCTAAACCACCCAACGGATTTTAATGCGGTTTTCACCATTAGGTTGAGTATTTTTCATAGAAGGTTTATATATAGTTTATTATTTGTACATTCTCATGTAAATTAACATAAATACGATAAATGTGTATAAAGTCCTACCCGTTGAGACACTTTCGCGCATGCGCTGCTTTAATGGTAAGTACTACATGAAAAAATGTACTGGAGTAGTATTCCTCTTAATAAGATCTAAAAAAAAGTCCGCGACGGCATATTCGTATCTTTTAAGAATAACGTGCAGTGATCATTTTTCTGTCTAAAAATAATAATTTCAATATATTTTTTATTGTGAGTCATATTTTTCCATAATGGTATTAATCTTTATCCTTTAAAATACTATATTAATTTTCTACGTTAAACGAAGATAAAATTTGCTTTTTACACTATTTCGAAATTGCGAATAGTTTTAGAGAAAAACGCATTTAATTGTTGACACATCACGCCGTTGACACATCAGCTGTATGTTACTCAAGTTTCACTTATCCCTTACTCTTAGCATACAAATAAGTATATTAGTTACGTTGGCCATTCAATGTAGATCAAAACTGTTTCTTACTGTTTTTCATTTTAATAAGTACTTTAGAAGTTGTTACAATATCAAAAAATCCTTGCTGCGAAACGGCTCGCCACTCGCCATGCGTCCGCCGTGCCCGCCTGCCTTACACGCATCGGTGGTTCAGTGGTAGAATGCTCGCCTGCCACGCGGGCGGCCCGGGTTCGATTCCCGGCCGATGCATTCTACTTAATTTTCCTCACAAGCAGCCACGTGCTTGCTTTTCATCAGGGACAGAATACCCTCTTCAGCATTAACCACAAGCTCGAAAAAAAAACCCGCCTGCCTCTATAGGAACGAAGATTTAGATGCGTTTGCACGTATTGGATAATTGGAGTTGAATGTATTATTTCAGCGCGATATATTTGGTTTCATATTTTTTGTAGTAGTTATTAGTAGGTAGGCTTTTGTTTATAATTTCTTTCGTTTAAAAATAGTAATTTAAATATATTTTAATAAGTACTTGAAAAGATTAGTAGCACAGATTTAAAATTACGGTACCTACTAAAAATCCTTGCTGTGTAAAAACAATTGGAAAATCCTTATTGAAACTACGAAAATGCGGGTTGCATTAGAGTTTAATTAATTTTCACATTATCTTAAGTGCTTTGCAAACATACATTATATGAATAATCCAGTAGTAAAAGCGGGCGAAGCCGCAAGAGGGTCGCTAGTCTTATAATATTTATTTGTAGAATCTATGTGTTTGAAAGCGTAACTTAACGCTGCATTAAGTTACACGTTATTAATTTACCATATTTTAGTCTATCTATTTAAGGAAGACGAGAATATGTTAAATTATACATTTTCTGTGGTATAAACAAAAAATATTTGAGTTAAAAGCCATTTACGAGGTATAAATGTATATTAAACCCATTATATTATACAAATATCAATTATAATTATACATACGGATATATAATAAAACTTTACACCTCCATATAATATAAATAACGAGAGCAAACTTCAAAAAGGTTATTCCTTGGGCCGGCATATTTTACTTTAGTTACTTAAGGCAGTTTAAATTGTTCTAAAGCGTCTAAAATACAGTAATATTAATACAAAATAAGCAAATGCCTTTGTTGAGACGGACAATAGCCCAGAAAGTTAGGTCATAAAGCTAGAACTAAGTTAATTCACCCACGACCTCTGGCGGCTTCTTGTTAAGTTGTAACGTTAAGTAAATTGTAAACAGCACCGTTAAGTTTCTATACAATTTTGTTATTTCAATGTTAATTATTTATTATAAAGATCACTCTATTTGGTTTGAGTAATATATGTATGTAAATAATGAATACATTGGAGGCATTGTGTGTTGAGTGGCGGAACTGAACGCTGTGCTTTGCCTCGTTACCAGAGCGAGTAAAGGAAAGTTTTAAATATTTCATTTTCTCTAGTTCAGGCATTACTTGCTTAAAAGGAGATCTCTGTAACAATTATTTTTGTGTAAAATCTGTTGAACAAATAAAGTATTTTTATTTTTTTTATTTTTTTTTTCTCTAGTGGAAATCGAATCTAGAACCTGTTGCGTTTTCAGTCACAACCCCCTGCGCCACAACTTACCTCCAAAATATTTTTATCTATTATTTTTCCCTATCCTATATTATACATATACTCGTATATATCAAGGGTTAATTTGTGCAATTTTTTATTCTACTAACAAAGAGAAAGAATAAAAGAAAATATTCTTTTGTAGTACAGAATTAAATAAAATAATATACAGCAAACGTTATTGTGGCGCTGTAGCCTGGAAAATCTAACTGTAAGCACATGTTGTACATTTCTAAATATATTTAAATTATTTTTATTTCTATATTCTTTTAAGATAATGCACGGCGTTGGTTTCCGCAAACTTAAATCCTCAGAAAGTGAAAAATTAAACATTAAAAAATTAATGAACAAGTAGAAGTTTTTAAATAAATTAATATTTACTCTATTACTAAAATTTACTTAAAACATGGTGCAATTTAATTAAATTGTAGTCAATTTGCTCAAAAGCGTGTTTGCAGGTCTCAAATGTACTAAATTAAAGGGAATTTGTTATGAAAACACGTTCTTCTTAACGACACTTAATGGACCATCGTGTTCCGTTTTGTATAATTTTGAGTTAACGCGTCTCTTTTGTAAAATTTAACGCCTTTCTTCATATTTAGTTGAGTTTCACGCTTTATCCCGCAAATAGCAAGGCGGAGGGAACCTAGTTAAGACTTCGTTGCTCACTTTCTGCCCAATTAATTTTCGGGGCGTTCTGTGTTGAGCAGTGGAACTCAACGTCCTACTTTGTTTTGTTATCAGAGAAAAATTAAAATAATAAATTCCCCCAAATTGGAATAGAACCCACAACGTTCCCGTTTACGGTCAGAGACTGTGCTGCTGCGGAATTCACCCCATAAGAATTAATGTCTCCATAATCGGGCGGCTTGTGCGTGTGTAATGAATTGTTGTAACAGAAAGATCTTTTGCCCTCCCCCTATTTATACAAGGGAACAGTGTAAAGCTAAAACAATGAGAATTATTTTTTCACTTTAGTATTTGAACCTGTTACCCTACTACAGATTTGATTATGACTTCCCAGCTTCACGGCACTAAAGAAAATACTAAAAATATAAAAGAAAATACTAACCTTTTCTTGTATTTTTATAATATTCCATAACTCTTATTTCCGCATTACATACGAAAGACACGACACTTCGAAATTGAAAAGAAATTGTATCTTTGAATGTTCCCAAGACTATGAATATTTTGATAGGCTTCTGATTGGTAGAAATATATATTGAAAATACCTACATATGTGTCTCAAAAAATATACTTTTAACATAAATATATGTATAGCCTGTAGGTAGATAGGTTAGGTTAGACCCATATACCAAACTTAATCGAACGAAGTTTAGGTTTTAATTGAAGCCCTCGTGGCTATGGCTATGGCTATGGCTATGATTTGACTGTAAGTACGATGGTTGTGGGTTCGATTCCTATTCGGAGTATAAATTATTTTTCCCCTCAACAAACTCAACTCTGCGTTTTTGTCTACCAGAATAGGAAAATGAAAATAATTTTAAATATAACCATTCGACAGATTGGGAATCGAACTTACAACTACCACCTTTACAGTTACTGCCACTACACCACGGAGGCCTCAAAAATAATTTTTAAATTAATACCTAAAATTACTAAAATAATTTAACAAACAAAGAAATAGTTATTTTTGTACGTCTTACGTAGCAACGATCCCACACAATGGGTCACGCGCAATTAAAGTTTATACTGACTTTACCATTCTAAAGCCACAGTGTAAACTTAACTTGTGTAATGTGTTATGTAAATAGAAAACTATTTTATTTTCCTTTTTTTGTAAAACTTTTGTAGCTTCACGTTTTATCACGCATATTGTATAGGATAGGTAGAAACATTTTGAACATTTTTAAAGTGTTATTTAACATTTAGGAAAGAAAATATTTATTAAGAAAACGTAAAAAATTTAAACGTCCCGCTCAAATCCCGCTCAAATCCCGCTGATTTGAACCCGCGCCTCTTTGGAAACCGTCCAAGCGCTCTGTTCAACTAAGTCATATGTTCTCATCGAGCTACGTCGAAATTTTTATAATATGCTTGTTACAATTTATTTATGTTGTTAGCATCTCTGTAGAGAGATTTTTACTAATTTCTGCTACCCAAAGATAATTACTTAGTATTATAATAATATAATAAAAAAATATTTAAAAAAAACAGTATTCGTTCTCGCCAAACGACAATTCGGATTCACACCCGTCAGACCTGCCACATAATAGGCCCTCATGATAGGAACATCCTGCTTGGAAAATGCACGAAGCTGACGAAATACCATTTGCTTAACTAAAATAGTGGACTTTAATTTGACTATCTATAAATAGTGTAAAACGAGGTGTCGTCGACGGCAGTATTTTGGGCAAGATCGATTGATGAGCGTCTGGCGCAGTAATATCTGTATAGTTAATTTTACATTGCATTTACATTATGGCTGTATTTTAGAGAGAAAATAAAGAGAATTTGGTGATATACACCGAGGCAGTTGTGACATAGTCGCACAGGGTGTAACTGTAAACGCGACGGTTGGGGGTTCGTTTCTCGATTTCGCGAGCAGCGCCGAGTTCTGCTAATACTCTACTCGTAATGTTTTGTAAATTGGGCGGGGAGTGAGAAATATGTTGACTCTTGGGAAGAGGAGTGGAACCTAGTGTAGGTTACCTCTGCTGACCCTGTTATATGCAAAATAACTAGGTTGTACACTGACAACCGAAAAGAAAATTTATAAAAGTATATTTAGAAACAAGTTACGTTATATTTTACATATTTTCTTCGGAGTTAAAAAAAATCGTAATCTAGAATCAAATACCCAAAAAGCGCACCTATTTTTTTAAATATATTTTTTAAACTTATACAAACACAAAGACAGACAGACAGACAGTATTCCGCAATACAAACACAATTCAAATAAATAACAGCAATAGCACAGACAAATAAAATGTTAAACAATACCCGTCAAGTGCAAGAGACAATGCCGCGAACCAAAACAAAGTGCTAAACGCGCGGCAGACGGCTGCGGACGACTTATCTACCATTGAACCTAAGTCTGCTATTCCTTACAATGATATGAATTGTCGTTTGATATGAACTGACGGTTAAACAGATTTATATCTGTATATCTATATATATAAAATCGAAAGGTCACTCACTCATCACGAAATCTCAGAAACTACATGTGCTAGAAATCTCAAATGTTGCATAGGAGTTATTTATAGGACGTAGGTGCTCACTAAGACGGGAATTTGCAATATTCGATTTCTAAGGGGTTGTTTCTGGGGTCGAAAGTTTGTATGAAACTTCGTTACTATAAATGCTACGAGTCTCAAATTTTGCATAGACGTCACTATGACGTAGTCATGGAGACAGAAATATTAATAATAACATAGTTCACGCGGGTGAAACCGCGAGCGGGCCGCTAGTATTTAATATTGAAGCCAGTCGTAGTGCAGAGGCACGATTGCATGGCAGAGGTTGTTGGTTCGATTCTCATTTACTTGCTGGTAACGAGGCGCGCGACGGTGAGTTCTGTATCATTCATATTATCATTTCTTTGCCTTGGTAATTAGATAGAACGTGGCGTTGGTTTTCATCACTTAACACGCAAGCCAAATGTATACAAAAATACAATATTTTTATGCTTATCTTACGATGTAAAAGGCAAAGTTCATGACCCAAAAAAAACAACTTTATCATTCTCAACAAAACAACTATTTCTCCTAATATTAAGTCTTTAATGGAATTAAAAAATCTTATTACTCTAAAAACAATTTCAAGCAATTTCTTTCGTAAATTATATAAAAATATTTGATGTTATTTCAAATGGATTGGTCCGAAGTGTACGCCCGCAGAAAGCTCCAGCAAAAATGAAAAAGTAATTATTATAAAGATGGTGGCGATTTTCTGTTATTTTTTCCAATGTGGCGTAGTTGTGGCGACTTAAAATAATATTTGGCTACAATAAGCTAAAGTTGTGAGTTCAAATTTCATATAAGTGTTTTATTATAGCTTATTTGTCACTTTTAGGGTTCCGTAGCTCAAAACGAAAAATGGTATTGGATTACTTTGATGTCCGTTTGTTCGTCTGTCAAGAGCATCTAAGGTTCTAAATTAACGTAATCAAAAAAAATCTGCGCGTAAACAAAACCTATAGGGTACTTGATATTGCGTCTTGAGTGGCGGAACTGAACGCCGGAACACAACTCTTGTTTCCCAGCAAAGAAATGAAAATATTGAATTGTACCGAGTGAGAATCAAACCCACAACCGTCGCGTTTATAGTCAAACGCTGTGCTGCTACGGCACGACGGTATTATGCTATATTTTTACGAACTGCCCAAAATAAATATAATGTCAGTATATTTTATTTATCTTTTTCCTGTACCTATATATCAATAGGAGAGTGGAAATCTAAATTTAGGCAAACAGCTGGAAAAGGGTTCGCCATTTTGTAACCGCAGTGGAGTAAAACATTTGATCTGATTACAGCTGGACGTCTGGTCACTTGCCCTATATAATCCTTTTGACTGACAACAGATTACTAAACCTAGTTATGCACTCACCCAAACCCTCAATATTAGGTTAAGCGAGAGTATTCCGCTGGCTCAGCGAGACCACCGGGGTATTCTCAGTATTGTTATAAGCACCTTTAAAATTTCGCAATACATTATAACTTTAGCAATACAATATTTTTAACTTGAATTAATTATTGTTGTCTTGATCTCCAAATCGATCGGACGTAATAAATAGTTTTAATTTTAATTAGTATTTTTTTTAAAAAAGTAAATCCACTATTAGAAAGTTTAACTGGCGCAGCCGGTAGGATAGTCTATCAAAGGTCTGCGTGTCTTGTAGATTTGGGTGTCCAAATTCGCCCAAAAATCGCGAGTACAGTGCGAATAGACTTAGGCTATCCACGAACCAAAGAAATAAGTTGAACAAGAAGATGGGATCAGCGATCGGTCGGTGAGTAAAACTCTTTGCCTTCCTTTTTCTTATATTCCCACATTCTATTTGAGATTTACAATAAATATAAGTGGCGTTATTTTGGGATTGAACGTCTCGCATTATAACGTATCTGGTTTTAATATAAAACTCTATTAAACCTGTAGTTCTAAGAAAAGTATCTCCATAGACTAATTAACGTCTAGAAGTAATATTATTAAAATATTTTAGTAATTAAAGAAGATTTTAGTCTAGAAGTAATATTATTAAAATTTTAATAATTAATGATCTAAAAATCGATCGTAATTGTTTTTATGTATTATGAAATAAAAAAAAATAATAATAATAATTTTATTGTGTTTTATTTTCCTACTATTTTTAATTTACTGTGTGCTATTTTTAATTGTTATATGTGTTTTTGATATATTTTATATTTTTGTGTGTGTTAAATTAGTTAAAAATAATTGTAATTGATTTGAAACTTCAGAGCTCTCTATTAATTTTTACTCTACAAAATGGAACAATCGCGAGAAATTCCTTTAGCGTCAAATAGCGTAGTACCAATACCCAATGAAATGTTACGACTAATTCCTCTTTTCGGTGGCGACAAAAGAATATTAAATTTATTCTTTAGAAAATGTGAGTACATTATAAATAAATTTCGTGGTCATCAGCAGCAGAATATTTATATTTTACATGCTATAACTAGTAGATTAATAGATGATGCCGCCGCGTTGTTATCTGAGCGTGAGGATATAGAGACTTGGCCTGAGTTAAAAGAATTATTGGAACAACATTTTGGTGACCCACGTAGCG
Source organism: Heliconius numata (assembly GCA_016802625.1). NCBI lineage: Eukaryota > Metazoa > Arthropoda > Insecta > Lepidoptera > Nymphalidae > Heliconius > Heliconius numata. The sequence continues at coordinate 937,432 of JAEBDU010013140.1, forward strand.
AAGAATGTATAAAAATTTCTCTCGAATCATGTAAAATTAAATCAGGGGAAAGTTATTTGGAGTTTTGTAACAGAATACAAAATATTCGGTCCCTGTTAATATCTAAAGTAAATTTATCGGCAGATGAAGAAGTTAAAAATGCGAAAATTGCTATTTATAACCACACAGCCTTAAATGTTTTTCTCTATAATTTACCAGAAAATATGGTGCGTATTGAGAGACTTAAATCACCTAGTACATTAGAACAAGCTCTATCAATAGTTTTAGAGGAGGTTAATTTTCATGAACAATATCAACTTCGTAATCGCATTCTTAATAATTCAACGGCACCGAGGCCAACACCTAACGTCGCAGGGTCGTCATTTACACAAAATAATCTTACCCCTCAGCAAAAATTTAATTTTGGAATCCATACTATTAGACCTCAATTTACACAACAACCAAAAGTTGAATATAAACCGCAGCAAACATTACTAAAGCCTCAACCGTTCGGGTATAGGCCTCCCCAAAATCCACAATTCGGATATAGGCCTCCCCAAAATCCACAATTCGGGTATAGGCCTCCCCAAAATCCACAATTCGGGTATAGGCCACCCCAAAATCCGCAATTTGGGTATAAGCATCCCCAAAATCCTACTATGACACCACAACAGTTTGGCCAAAGACCACCTCAGAATAACCGCTTAGAATCAACTGACATATCTATGAGAACGGCACCCCCGCGACCTCAAATAGCGCAACAAGGTTTTAGGTTAAATGAAACTGATTTACAAAATGAAAATTTGGAATACGACTATTACTACGATTATGATCCTTATGACTATATGAATTACGAACCGTATGTTGAGGACGTGCCTTATGCACCTATTGACGAAATAGACAATTATATTGTAACTCCACCAGACGAGGAAAATTTTCAAACAGAAGCCTCGCAAAAGAAGAAATCATAGAATTAAATTGTGACCCGAATCTTAAATTACCTCATATTTTTATTCCAGAAATTAATGCAAAATTAATGATTGATACTGGCAGCACTCGCTCATTTATTAGCCCCCGCATTGCTTACCAATATTTTCCGAATTTTATTAAATATGAACCTTTTAAAGTTATTAGCACACATGCTTCTAGCCTACACAAAGAAATTATTGAAATTCCCTTATTTCCGACTTTTAATACTATAGATTATCATAAATTTCATTTATATGATGTAGATGAACGCTATGACGGACTTATTGGAAACTCTAGCAAGTATACGTAGGAATTATTTTTGGCACAATATGCAAGAAACCATTTCAGCCATTATTAACGCTTGTGAAACATGCTGTAAAATGAAATACGATAGAAAACCTTTTAAACCTGTTTTACAGTTGACTCAAACACAAGACGCCCCGTTTCAAGAATTATTCATTGATCTTTTTCAGATAGAAGGAAACTACTATTTGACTATTATAGATGCATTTAGTAAATTGGGTCAAGCCATTTCAATAGATAATAGATCAACCGCGGAAGTAGTTCGTGCACTTATGAAATATTTTTCATTTTATGGTACCCCTAAAAAGATTAGTTCCGATCCTGGTAGCGAATTTAATAATGAATTAATGAAAGAATTTTTGAGTTTACATAAAATCGAAATCCATATCGGCTCCCCTAACAACTCTAATTCGATGGGATTGATTGAGCGTTTACATTCTACTATTAATGAAATTTATAGATGCGCGAAATACGAAGAGAAATGCACGGATGCAGCATCAGTGATGATGTATTCCATTATTGCCTATAATAGTTCTATCCATTCTGTCACAGGTCTAACCCCTTTCGAAGTAGTATTTGGTCATACGGATTCAAGTAGTTTATTTGAGGTAGATTTAGAGAAACAATACATACAGCAATTGGTTAAAGATCATGCAAAACGTTTAAAAGTATTATATAAACACTTAGCCGAAAAAATGATTGAAATTAAGCAGAAGGTAAAGGAAAGTAGAGGTGGTGAAGATGAAATAGATCTTCCATTAGGAAAAATTATATTTACAAAAGACGTTAATAAACGGAAAAGCAAGGATAAACCGCGATATCATAAGGCCAAAATTATAGGAAAGGATTTAAATAATGTTATACCGATACAAATTGGTCAAAGAAAATCTAAAGTTCCCGTTAAAAATATAAAACGCCCTCCGCAGGTGGTGTTTGCTGATACTGATGATAATGGGATCTGTGCTGGCCCTTCATCTGCAATCTCTTGAAAATAATCCAGGTGTGTATCCTGTAAAAGAAGGTCAGGCGTATCTTCAAACAGATTACTGGACTATAATTAAGGTTTTAAATTTAAATAAAATATACGATGATTTAAACTTTGTTATAAATAAATACAATGAATTTAACAATTTAATTAATAAAAATATTTCTTACTTACGTGATTTCCAAGTTGCAAGATTTCACGTTGAATATATTCGCGACATCACCGTACAGAAATATGAACAGCTAGTTCCACAAAAACGTTTCAAGAGAGGCCTTTTCAATCCATTGGGTTCTCTTATTAAAATTATTACTGGGAATTTAGACTATAATGACGCTGTAAGATATGAAAAAATCATTTCTCAGCTCGCAAATGATCAAACTACAATGAGGAACAAATTTACTTTAATATCTAAAATGCTTGATAGTTTTATAAATACTACTGAAGTTTTGAATCAAAATTCTTTTGTATTAAATGAGCGTTTGAAAATTGTTGAATCTATGATCAAGGAGTTAGTTTCTAAGGATAATCATTTAGTGTATACCACATATATAGTAAGTCTTCTTAATTTGTTCGTAAGTAACTTTCGTACTATATTCATTAAGTTAGGAGAAATAGAGACTGCATTAGCTTTCAGTAAAATATCCATATTACATCAAAGTATTATTAATTCTACTGAACTATTACAACATTTAGTTTTAATATCTCAAACTGAAAATTTAGTATATACGCCGAGTGCGGAAAATTTGGTAAAACTAGAGGAAACAATCAATATTAAATCATATATTAAGCAAAACCAGATTACGTTTATAATGGAGATTCCAATTACGGATAACATTACTTATAATTATTATAAATTATATTCCTTACCTATTTTTCGTAAATCAGAAAATAAAACATTTTCCATTATCCCTAAATATCCCTACCTCTTGGCAAAGGGTACGAAATACTTACCGATCCTAAAACCATGCCGGTCACTTGCTGCTGGAGAACAATTCTTGTGTAACGAAGATCATCAAACTCTTTATCCTGAGATAACTTGTATCGAGCAGCTCTTAAAATTCGAAGATAACTTAACACAATGTGAACAAAGAGAGATTGACATAGAGAATATAAGGGTCCAAAGAATCACATCTACAAGTTGGATACTATTTTCAAAATTTAGAAACACCCTAACTCAAACCTGTAATGGGGATGTCAATAAGTATTCTATTATTGGGACTTATGTTATGACCTTAGACGAACCATGTAATGTTGAGGTAAAGAATATAAAGATTCGTAGTCATGTCAACCTCATAGAGAGTGATCCCGTGGGAACCAAGCAAGATTTAGTTTTGCCACAGCTGCCTATGGCTAGAGCCCCTGTATTATCCAGTACACGCGTACTCAATATGAGAGGAATCAATTTGGATGAAGTAAAATATATGTCAGCGATACTAAAGCAAAGTGTTTTCAGTGATAGTGAAATCATTAATAGTGAGAGACATCCTAGAGTCAGTGAAATTTTAATTTACATCTTTATATTTTTATTTCTTTTATGTATACTCTCATTTTTACTTTATGTTTTTCGTTGTAAAATCTTACATATAAATTGTTCGCGAAATCATCGGAAAGTTATTAAAAATGAACAACCCGATAATTTCGCACTTGGGGAGGGAGGAGTTATGCACTCACCCAAACCCTCAATATTAGGTTAAGCGAGAGTATTCCGCTGGCTCAGCGAGACCACCGGGGTATTCTCAGTATTGTTATAAGCACCTTTAAAATTTCGCAATACATTATAACTTTAGCAATACAATATTTTTAACTTGAATTAATTATTGTTGTCTTGATCTCCAAATCGATCGGACGTAATAAATAGTTTTAATTTTAATTAGTATTTTTTTTAAAAAAGTAAATCCACTATTAGAAAGTTTAACTACCTTGCTCAATGTTTTATATGGATAGATATTTATTTATATTAAATATTTTAAATTAATATTTATTTTTTTAGGTTTTCGCTTTATTTCGTATTTATAGTAAGTAGGGTAGGCAAAAGGGACCTAGTGTTAATATGGTTTTCGAAAAATTACGTGTTGTTTGGCAGAGCTTAATGCCATATTTTGACCTGTAACCAGAGCTTGGAAATGAAAATAGTAAATTAACCCAAGTGGGAATTGAGCCTACAACCGTCGCGCTTACAAATCTATTATTGAGGGCATTTATTAATGTAATAATAATGATGAAGCCAAAACCAATGATTTTTGAAATTTTTGTCTGTTTGTCTATTTGCCTGTTTGTCTGTGCGTTTGTTAAGGCTACTCTCAGATAAGAAAATAAGTAAATACGTCGTACATTAAGTAGTAAATTAATTAAATCCACATACAGCCTGTCTGAAGGATGATCTAGATCTTAAATGACCTGGTAGGTAGAAACCGGTAATCTCATATTCCGGTCACAATCTTAGAAGGCTTAGTACTAAACAGTCTCTTGAAGCTTATAATTATAATACAGTTTTAATTAAAATATTACGTGCTATGTGGGGTCAGTATAAGATTTTTTTGATATTTCATAAACATATTTAAAGCGATTTGCGTAACTTAACTCCACACTTAGCTTATTATATTTAGCTTTTATTATATTTTTCTTTCTTTAGAAATTATCAGTTTACTAAAAAGGCCTATCTACCTATTGGGTTATTATGTAGCTATAAATGTAACTCTTTATGTTTATACAAGCTTTTCATCACCCATAACATTTCAATTCATAACCACCTTTTACCAACGAGTAAACACGATATTTAAGCTAAAAAATACGTAAACTTATATTACTATATATAAAAAAAAATTTACACGCCCAGTTAGTACACAACACTCATAATTAAAAAAAAAAAGTCTCTCCGCTCAATTTAAAATTCAAAATTACAGCATCAACTCATCGAGGATCCTTCACATTTTGTTGAAAATCCTGCAAAAAATTCTCATCTGACGTAATGAAGTGGTTTTAAGATAATCTGTTGTCGATAGGGGGATGCTGTCGCTTAAATATTTAATATTGTGGTATATTTCTCCTTTTTTTTTTCTCTTTTTTATTCAAGTGTATTGCGTAGATTCGTGTATATTTTTATTGGATTCCGCTTGTTTTATTTTGCTTTTTTAGTAGAGTATTTTGTTCTCAAAATATTTAAAGTAATTAATAAAGAAGCTGTAATAATGTTTTATGAGTGTTTATGTATTGGTTTCAAATTAGATAGATATTTAGTCAGAAAATGATTTTTTACGTTTTTTATAGTAGATAGAGACCGTCGTGGCGTAGGGATACAAACGTACGACTGTAACTGTGACAGTTGTGGGTTCAATTCCCACTCGGGGGAGTGAAATATTTAACATTTTCATTTACTTTATCTTGTAACGAGGCAAAGTGCGGCTTTGAACGCCGCTACTCAACACACTGAGCCACAGCGACAATATAATCTATGTTATATATTAAACCATAAAAACCCTTATGTCATATAATATAGCAGATATTAACAACACTTGAGGGTCTTTAAGAGAATCGAGTGGTCACTTATTATAATTAAATGAGAATATCGATTCCATCATAATAATATCAGGATATAATCTCAGCCACGTTCTGCGGTCGGTAAAACAAGAGAGTCCATTGTCAAGTCCTGCATCTGGAGATAGTCTTTACAAATGAAGTGACCACGCTCTCCGCTTTCATAGTGACTCTTATCTCCTTGTAATAAGTGAATTTGGAATGCAAAAGAAATCTTTGTTGATGATAGAGCAGGCAAGCTAGCGAATTCAGATTGGATATTGGAAATTCAACTTTGTGGCTCGACTTTAAAGATTTGAGTAGAATATATTAGTTTGCGTATAACGATGTTCGAGCACTCAATGCACTCTTTATCTTAGATTAATAAGGGGGTTTCAGTAGGGTTGGGAACAGGTGTCGGGAAGTTTGTTCGTTGGGGGAAAAAACAATAGATGAAAGTAATTTTAGAACAATTGGTGAATAATTGTGTTTTAGTTGCAGTGGTGTCACGAGGCGTACGGTATAAGTGTTTTTGTTTTTCATAATAAAATATGTGAACTTATCATATATTTTTTTCGTTCTTTTCCCAGTCTGATTTGAAAACTGAGTTTCGCCCTAAAACACGTAATGCCTCGAGATTTTGGCAGAAAATGGGGAAAAGAAGAGTTTTAAAGGGGAACCATGTGTCTTAGCACAAGATTCCTAGGTTCCTATGCCTACCCTGCTATGTGCAGAATAGGTACAGCGTGAAGCTAAAAAATCAATTGTAATTTAGATGATTCCAATAGTGACAGAAATGACATTTCACTCATTATCGAAGTAGCTGCCATCAGGATTATTGTGGAGCGTACTCGTATAGGGTGTTTACTCTATTCCTTTGTTTCATGCGGGCAATCGAACAAATGGACGTGCTTTCAACTAGACGTATATATATATATACTTATATTTTACATGTAGGTATATTATACTATGTATTTTATAAACGTTTTGGTAGTGAAAATGAATGTTTATATATTTTAGGAGGAAGAAATGAGAAAATAGACAAGTTTATCTGTGTTGCTTTTTTGTATAGGGACATAATATCTAAATATTATGTATAGTAAGCACTTAATAGAGAAACTACCCTTCCCATATAATTAACCACAGATAAAAAATAGACATTATAAAAAAAAATTGGAAGATATTTTTACAATTTATCTATAAGGTCATTTAGTCATTATCTGTTTAGCCAATCTATCCATGATGGCAAGATTGGGCGATAAATGACGACAGGTAACAAACACCAAGAACTTCAAAAATTTCGGCGGAGAGTTGGGAACGAAGTGTTATAACACTAGGTTTCCTCTGCCTACCCTGCCAAATGCGGGATACAGCGTGAGATTGTTTTTTTATGATAATCTGCCAAATGGCGCCATTATCAAATCAAATATTTAACTTAACTAATAAATAATAATTATAATATTTTGTTAAATACAGTAATAGGTTAAAATGGAACATGAGAAAACGTTTGTGTTGAAGAGATAAAGACCCTTGAGATGTCCTATAATTGATGATGACCTCAAGAATCCCCCAGTGAGATCCACAACATTAGACGTGATAATTTCGACTGCTTGTAATATTATAATTTTATACAAGTACAATATAGCTAACATTCTTTACTAATACAAACGATTATATTTAAGACCATTTTCTTAACAAATATCTGTTTTTTTTATTAATCATCATAGAATCAAATAAATATGAATAAATGTATGCAATTCGAAACATTTCTCTCTCTCGGTACAATAATTAAACGATAACAGTTACAAAGTTTGGAAGTGCAGAATCAAATGCAAATTGTAGTTTGCAACTGCGAGTGCGATTCTGCAATTCTGCAATCTTGTGCACTCGTTAGATATAAACCTATAAAAGTTAAATGCCTGTGTTGTTTAACTTAATTGCACAGTATATTTAGTTATGTACTAATAAACCTTTAGTTGCTTATAAGTTTGTATTTTCTGCACAGACACTAACTAACTGAGAAAATTAGTGGTAAATTGAAGCCGTCGTAGCGCAGCGGCACAGCTTCTGACTGCACGATGATTGTGGATTTGATTCTCACTCGGAGAAATGAATTATTTATATTACACTCAATTTCAACATTCAGTTTGTCTCGAATTTGCATTCGAAATCATAATGTAGCGCATGAGTAAACATAAATTCAAGCATTTTTTGTGTTTGGTGTCGACGTTTTTATAAAAATAAAACAATCTTTTTAAATTTATATAAGTACTTATCTATCGTATCTATGTACTGATAATGCATCTATCTAGATAGTAGTCATTTTAAAATTGACTCCATAAACTTTATCGAGTTGGAGTTAAAATAAAAAAGCCTTTCCTCTTTCTCTTTAAACGACTTCCAAAAGATGATAAAATTTTAGCTCCCAATTCAATTGGTACAACAAAATTAGCACAGATATAAAATAAATATAAAAAAAAAATAGACTAAAACCAACTCGGTCTTTACTTAATAATAATTTTTTAGAGCACTTCAAACCTCAAATTTTCAACCACAACGAATGAAAGACAAACTAAACTAAATAAAAAGCACAATCCCATCTCCAAATTGGATTTCACAAAAAATAACTTAGCTAACGTTTTTCGCAATAAAACAAATTGTAATTTCCTTCTTAAAAATCCAAAAGGTAATTGAAAGATGGTGGATATTTTTAAACTCGAAAAACTCCTAACTGTGGCAATAATTGAATAATCACAGGAGTAACTTCGTCGGCAACCGCAATTTAAATTAAGTCTAAAGTATTAGAAACAAGCGTTTTGATTTAAATTACATTTATATTGTAGTACAGAAAGTATGTATTACTTTATTATATTTTAAAGAAAATTGTAGATGTGAGTTCGATTCCCACTCAGAGAAATTAATTATTTTCCTTTCTTCACTCTCACTCTCAAAAGATAAATCTCGGCGTGGAGTTTCACCTTTCAACATTTAAATTAACCGTAAAATCGTAAAAACGTAAAATCTCGTTTTTCTTCCGTTTCCTTAGGAATTTTCGTATAAACTTCTTTTAGTTCCCAACACTAACAATTCCTAAGGAATCTAAATACCAAATTTCAGCGTTCTACGCCGCGTAGCCTTATATGAATTGAAAATAATGTAGGAAAATAATTGTACCACACAACCGCCGTTAAAAACAATCTGTGACTCTGAGTTAGATTTATGCAACTCTGTTCAGCTCCGAAACTTGAACGACTGCCACTGGAAATGGAAGTTTTCATTTTTTGTCGAGCAAATTAGGTATTTTGCTTAAACCAACTTTTTCGTGTAACTTTTAAGACGTTTATTTATATACCTGTGTAACCTTACCTTACCTTATTTAGAAGATTTTTTAAATGAAACTTTATATTGTTATAGGCCTGGAATATGACATTTGAATTGTTGTGGGTTCGATACCCGCTTGGGGAATTAAATATTGAAATAATTTTAATTTGCCCGCTCCAGAAAGACGAACGAGGAATCGGGATTGAGTTTCTCCGCTTCAAAGGATTGTTTTCAATACTAAAGGCGTATTCGATTATCACTATCAATTTCCGTATCTTTTTTCTTTATAATAATTGATATTGCACAATAGTGGCAGACATCCTGTTGACGATATCTAGCAAGTAAAACATCGCCACTTTGATACCGCCATCGATTTCACAACCTTTGCTTCATCTACCAGAGTGGGGAAATGAAAAAAATATATATAATCACTCCCCCGAATGGGAATCTAACGCACTACAGCCGCGCTTACAGCTAAAGACGCTGTCGCACTACGCCATGATGGCCTGTATTCGTAATTAATTAAATTCGTAGTACTTGAATCTAATTCTATAAGTAAATATTGTCGTATTCCTTAGAAAATATATCTAAGTATTATGAGGATATTGGATAAACGATACAGAGGACGAGTCAGCCTACTTCAGGCACTTGACTTTTTAAGTATATAATATTTATATTACTTCCCAGGGATAACTTTCAAGAGGCAATATAGGCTATATTAGATATTATTGTTTTTTTAACTGTTTTGGTAAAAAATACAGTCGAATTGATAACCTCCTTCTTTTTGAAGTCGGTTAAAAAATGAGTTTTAGTAGTATGCTTAATCCCTCTGCAAAATGATTGCTAGTAATTTTATTATATTAATATCCTTCACTAATTGGAAGATAAAATCTAAAATCAGTTTGTTCTACACATTTCGCCCATTAGCTGGCGTGCTAATGAAGCTGCGAATGACCGTGTGGTGCTCGAAGAAATTCAATATTTCACTAATAATCCAGAGGAAAGGAATAAATAAATGAAGCTTCAATTCATAATTATTGTTTCAAAAATAATATAATTATAAAATAGTTTAAAAACTTCGTGAACATCAATTTCATGGTACGAAAATGTTACATTGTGATCAATGTGAGAAGCAAATAAGCGGTGCAAGATTTCCTGATATAAATTGATTGAGGAAGTTTCCGGTCAATTTTCAAAACATTGGTTATTAATAACGGTACTTAACACTGCGTTTTGTGTTATCCCCAGAGCCAGAATAAAGAATAATTGAAATAATTGAATGATGAGGACGAAACATAATTACGCCAAATGGAAATCGAACCCACACCAAATAGACCTAACCAAATTTTCCATACACATTATTGGTAAATTCAGTTTATAGTAGCGACGGATACAAGTAGCAAGTGGAGCTAAGGTAAGTAATCTCGAGCAAGGAAATGACAGTCGCAGGTGCTCCTCCGACGGCAACTGCTAATAGCTTTTAGACAGCAGACCAGTGATGAGCTTCACTTCATCGATCAATTTATATTATTGAGAAATATATTGATGATTTTTGGACTTTTAGTAGTATTTTTTACTATCATTGCTGATAGTGGGCCTTCCTAATTTTATAGTTGTGTAAAATCAAAACTAGAAGTGAATGAGAGGAAGCACCATCGCCGTGGCGTAGCTAGGGGGGTGAGAGCGGGGCGGTCGCACCGGGCATCAAAAGGAAAAGGGCATCAAAGTCGACGATTAGTGTGTTTTTTCTTTGTTTTTTAGACCTTATACCATTTTAAAGGGCATCAAGTCCTCTAAGCCGCACCGGGCATCAAAAGGAAAGGGGGCATCAAAGTCGACGATCACTTTGTTTTTTTAGAACTCAACGTCTCCGATCACGTTTTTTTAGAACTCAACGTCTCCGATCACGTTTTTTTAGAAGTCAACGTCGACGATAATGGCTCTGGTTTTTTTTGCTATTTTTCAAAAAAGCTTGCCTAAATATAGATGTGCGAAAAGAAGTGTTAACAATAGGTTCTCTCTGACTACCACCCCTTTAAGCGGTACACTTTTTTTTTTTTTTAAATAATTTTACCCGTATACATACTATATCATCAACGTCATTTATACATTTTAGTTTGATATTTAACTAAATATTATGCGATCCGTCCAGATAACCATTGTTTCGGCTTTAAATATGAAATCGAGAGTTAATTAGATGTTTGGTTCCGTATAAATTTGTATAAACACAGCGTTCCCATTATGAACAAAATGATTAATAATTCAAAGCTAGCGCAACTCCGCGAATTGTAGCATTTCAATTAATTATGGCATAATGTGCTTGAATACATTTTAGAATTCATAAATTTAATTATGTTAATCTTATTTTAATATGTGGCTTTTATTTTGGTTGAAAAGTGAGTATTTATTTATTTGATATTAGTTGTATAATGGAGTTATTAATGTGTTTAAAATATTCGAATAATATAAGCATTCGAATGTTGTAAGTTTGATTCCCGATTGAAGTTACTGTAATTTGTATATTTTTCCAAGGCTTAGGTTTATGTTTTCTAAAGGACATTAGGCTTTAACAGCTAAAATGTTACTTCTCTTAAATAATGGAAAAGTAAAATATGAGGAGTCGTAAGCGCATAACAACAAACAAAAGATTTTTTTTTTATCAAAATACAATTTATGGCGAGATTGGCACAGTATGAGATTGAACAATAAGCGAAGAACGGAGAGAGTGTTTTTATACTCTGTTCGTTTGCCTACTTTTTGCTATTCTGGGGACACTAGCTAAAAAATCCAGAAATTATATTTATTCATCAATCATCGATAAATTCCCATCACTAACACAAAGATGACATACAGTAATGGTCGATTTGTACTGCCAGCTGGTGCGGAATTAGCGTCCATATGCTCTTGAGTCGCATGACCATTAAGACTTGTAATTTAATTAAGCAATTATAAACCTTACTGCTTTTATAATAGAGTACATCTAATTCGAGCTAAGCTAATCGTTAGTGTTTATTCTGTTATTAGAACTATTGTAGATTAGCCTGAGTAAGTTGTATTGCGAGTAGCTTAAGTTGGGAAGGGTTGAACTTAGTTCTAGCTTGAATTGTAGAAGTATGGTGTGAGTGATCGAGTATTATATCATCGGCTTAGACTGTAAATCTACCGTAGTGGGATGCGTGAACGATTCTGCGGCGTCTTGCTTAGGTGGGTAGGTCTCGCTGGGTTTTAGTGGGTAGTATCGGGTTCATTCTCCGGTGAGCCCCACAGTACCGCCCGTTCGGTCTGCGTAAACTGCATTTCCCAGCGTTATAAAAAAAGACTGTAAATCTGCTAACAAGCATCTATTAAGTAAATTATTAACAAAAAGAACATAAAAGACCGGTCAAGTACGAGTTGGAATCGCATATCGAGGGTTCCCTACAAATATTAGGATCGCAGGCTAACAGATAATGGAACTTAAGATTGCTATTGTAAGATTGAAGTTACTAGAGGCATGGACGAAATGAAAATATAACATTTTATGTCGAGGCAAAGCGCAGCGTTGAGTTGCAGCAGGCAATGATTCCAGAATTCGGCAGAGTGTAGGAAGCGGAGTGTCTAAACACTAGGTCTGCCTATCCTGCTACACGCGGGATACAGCGAAAAGCCGAAAAAAGAGCCTATACTTGAATTTGAACCCACAACCATCGCATGCACTAAGATCCTTTCAATTTCATGTGAGGATATAACAATTTTTAGTTATTATAAGTAAATGTTCAATTTGTATAATGAATAACTTTATTGGCCATAAAATTTTTAGTGCCGATGTTGACGACTGAAAACTCGTAGCGACGCGACGTCAGCTTGAAATTCGATAACTCTAAGCGATAATGTTATGATAGCTGAACTCAGCCCGTTACTTCTAATTAAATCGAACCACATAAACCCGCTTCTTGTTATATTTTTATGATAAAAGAGCAATTTATACTGACAGAGTATAATATTGTTATTAAAGTGTTTGTTTGATTGAACGCGCTAATCTCAAGAATCTATGATTGGAATTGAAAAAATATTTTTGTATTGGATAGTCCATTTATCGAGGTATATACATATGTAAACATATTTTTTTTACAGCTTCACGCTGTATCCCGCACACAACAAGGCAGGCAGAGGTAACCTAGTGTTAAGACCTTTGCCTCGACACAGGAGCGAAGAAATGGAAATATAAATATAAATAAATATTTCACTTCCTCGAATGGGAATCGAACCCACAACCATCGCGTTGCAGTCACACCCTTGTGCCGCTGCGCCACGACGCATTCATTTAGATTCATTATCTTGAGTGGAATCGAACATAAAATCATTACTCTCACATTTTTTCGATCGATAAATAAAAATGTTGTTGTTATAAGTCTAAATTTGTTCTATAGTTCACGAAAAAGAATTTCATTCACATAAAGTAACAGTTCTATTGAAGAATAATTGTGCCAATTTCCATCCGAATCCGTGCAGTAGTTTTTACGTGAAAATTGTACGTTCTTGGAACTTCTCTTTTTATATGCTGCAACTACGTGATTTTCATGGATAATGATTTTTTTTATTTAGGTAAGTATTTATTTCTAATATGATAATTACTATTTATATAATTTTATTGGGATAAAATAATAAAAAATAAAATAGTGGCAAAAACCTCCAAAATACTTCCAATAGATATTTCTCAACTGCTTAACCATTGTATAACATACTCGTACAAAAGTACACAATAACAATTAATAATTATCACTTATTTAACCTTCGCCATAAAAAAGTTCTTTTCGTATTTATCACTTTATTAAGAAACTTAACTGTATAACATTAAAATAATATTAAAAAGTTTAACTTAATAGTACGAAGATATTTTAAAAAACATATACCTAATATTATCTATGGACAAGTTCCTAAACGTGGCCGGTAAAGTCAGTTAGAGTTAAGCCGCGTCGTGAGATGCACGCTTGCTCTGAGCAAAAGAGCGGGAAAATCGCGAAAATAATTTCGTCATAGATGAAATCACCCTAAAATCATTCAATTTTAAATGAAAATACAATATGAATTTCAAAGGAACGCACCGTGAAATAATTCAATATAAATAATCGTGTAAGAACTGTTTGTGTTATTTTTAAACATGGATAAATTTTGGATGGTTTTGCTGTTCGCGCCATTTTTATTCTGTGAGTATAATTATTATAATTTTTTTATATACTGCCAAAAAATTGGAAAATTGTTTTAATTTTTTTTTACTATAACAACTCATAAAAATGTGTAGCATCTTACAGATAAATCAGTATATTTATAGAAAAAAGTATTTATTAGAATAATATGATTATTTTATAAATTTTGAAATTAAAATGAATTCTTAAAATTTATCAATAAAAATATAGAATTTTATTGGCTGAATTATTTACTGTCCTTATATTTATAACTTCGTATTATCTTATTTATAAATATTTAATCTGTAGTTTACAGCTAATCATTTTTTTGGCGGCAAAGCAAATTTGGTAGACACTAGACACAAGATACACAAAAATAAAAATATGAAAGTTATATATTGAACAATGTAAACAAAAAAAATGATTGTGAATAGTATTTTCTTTTACAGTACGAACGAAACTTTTACAGTTAAGAAACTGTAAGTTTAATATTTTATTTATAACACTTGCCATAAACTTTTACATAACATAAATTTAAGTAAACATTATGAAGTTAATATAAACTTTTTAAGTAATTATTTTATATTTTTATCGACATTATAATTTGTGAATACTAAGATTACAATAAATGTAATGATTTTTATTTATATGTATTAAATAATTCAGAGATGTCAATCAGCAAAACATTTAACTATTATGAAAATATAATAAAAGTCAGTTCAAGCCAGTTTCTAAAATAATGGCGATATTAATTTAAAATTAAATTAAATTTAGGACTATACGAAAAAAAAAAAACACTAAATATAATATTTTTCAAACAATAGATATTTTTTTAAAACTAATTTTTTTTATATTATTATATAAAACTATGTGTTTACTTATATTATTAACTTTTAGAGAATATTTAAAATATAATCTATATATAATCAAAAAATTATTTAGATGTTTAAATATATGTATATAATAATTAGTTAAACTTACCAATACAAGCGTTAAAGTAAAACAAATAATATACGTGTAATTGAGGTTCTCCGGATAGAGTAAATATTGTTTTAAGCAATGATTACGCATGTTTAATTATAACATATTAATATTATAAAATGATTCATTTATTTCATCTTTAAACTAGTGTTAAAGCACTCTGTTTCCCTCGCTCCGGTATCGAGGCAAAGCGCGACGTTGAATTACGCCACTCAACACGCAAAGCTTCGCAAAACACGCAAAATTCGGCAGAAAGTAGGGAACTGAAGTGTCTTAATGGGAACGGTGTTTTAATACTAGGTTCCCAGGTTCCCTCTGCCTGCTAGTAGAGTACTACTGCCTAAAATAAATAATAAAAAACATATAAATACTTTTGGTGTGCAGAATATTAATATAATATATTTAATAAGTACATAGGAATCAAAGCAAGTCATATTTTTAGTTTTGGTAACGATAAATCTTGTGCTGTAACGTTCTCATGTGTGACAGACAGCCAGCTATTACTCCTGAAATAGGATGCTGGAGGTCATCGAGGTCCTTTCATGTTAGAAGTCGTGACTTTTAGGAAATTACAGAATTTCCAGATTTGTATTCCATTAGTTAAGTAATTCCTTTTATTTTTTTATCTATATTAAATATCTAGCATCTATACATAAAAAAATGTCAATAAATTGACAAATACAAATTTAATAAATATTCATCGATCAAATATTTGTTTTCACTGAGAATCAAACTGACTATCCATGGACCTGGATTAGGAAAATCATTTACCACTAAACCAACAGGTCATTTGTAACGAAATAAATATATAACTCTAGTAGCCTCTGATATATTGTTAGCGAGCCCTTTTACAAATAAATGAGTCTAATTTATTTGGAATGTAATCCTTACTCTTAGGATCGAATGAGGGAAGTAAGGAGGTCAGCTATTAATTTTCTGAGTACCTACTTCTGCGCGGTTAAGTGCAGTATTTATTGCTTTTACGTTTTCATTAGTGATAAGTCACTCTGTTTTGCATTTTCTGAAAAGTGTAATAATTGGAATAGAATAGAATATTCTTAAATGTACACAAACGATACAAATGACACAAAATAATAAAAATATACCTTTATAAGATTTAAGCAAAGATTGTCTTATTGCTTTGCATAAATCTGCTTCACGCTGTATCCCGCTCACAGTAGGGTAGCCAGAGGGAACCTCGACACCAGAGCGTAGAAATGGAAATATAAAATTAAAATAAATATTTCATCTCCTCGATGTGGATCGAACCCACAACCAGTCGGTTTTACAGTCACACTATGTGCTTCTGCGCTACGACTGGCCTTAAGCAATATTCATTATAAAATTCTTAAAAAATAAGCTTAAAAAAGCTCCTAGTAAAACTTTACCTTGAAGTACTTTAGTTTCGAATATAAAATACATACAAAGTTCCCCCATGCCTTTGAGATCCCCCTCAATGGGATTGCTGAGATGTAACCTAGATAAGCTAAAAACTTAAGGTAAGCCGTCTCGCCCTAAAATGCTCTTAAGAATATACCGAGGATTTTCGCAAGAAACGCTTTATCTTTCTAAAGTATACTGGATATTTAAAACGACGATGTTAATGTCTATGTTGTTTCAAGAATTTTTTCGTACAAAAATACATGTAAAAATATCTCAATATTTTTTAGATTTTTTTAACTTAATTTTTTATAGCTTTCCTGTTTTTTTCATTTCAATTTCGCTTGTGTCGGAATGTCGCCTATTTACATTAGAGAAGTAAATATATTTAAAATGTAAATGTCTCTCCTGAATAATAGAAATCAAGTAATTTTTGTGTTTCCTATAAAGAAGCCTAATAAATATTACAATTCAGGTTTTATTTATTCAATAAAATGCTTATATTTTCATATAATTTATTGAACAAAATAAAATATATTTTCTATTTAATCTAAAGAAATGTACTACAAAAACATAGGTAGATTATGTCCCTCATAAATTAAGTACCTTTATTTATGGAAAGGGCCACTTTCCTCTAATATATCACTGGTCCTAACCCGGAATAGATGTAAATATAGATGTATAAACTATTTTAATATTTATATAGCAGTAGAAATCATAGTTTTGGTTTGGATCTCAATTCGGGTGAATATTTTTTAATTTTTAAATAAGATTTCTTTTCAGTCTGATCAGGACAAAGCACAGCGTTGAATTCCGTTTGCTTATATCCTTGAAATGGTCAGAAAGAACAGAACAATAATAAATAATAGAGATGCGTAAAGTTAAAGGGCTATAGGTTCAATAATTATATAACTTTTTAACTTAATACTAACGAATTGCCATTAGCATTAAACGAGGCCAGTTGTAGTGTAAGAGCACAAGAGTGCGGTGACTGTAACCGCGTAAATTCGATTCACACTAGAGGATAGAAAATATTTAATTTTTCATTTTTCGGTCTTGATCGAGATAAAACGCAGCGTTGAGTTCCGTTCACTCAAGACGCAATGCTTAAAAATTTCGACGAGATATGGAGAACAGAAGAGCCTTCCCAACACTAGGTTCCTAGGTTCCCTTTGCCTATCCCGCTATGTGTGGAGTACAATGCGACGTTAAAAAAACAAATAAATTTGTCAGGGTGTTCCTTGTGTTACAAGTACGTATGTATAAAAAGTATATACTATGTGCTAAGTAAAAATTCTAAGTATATTACAAAGTAAAAGAAAAACTAGATAAAGTTTTCAGTACTTTTTTACTCAGGTTGTCCCATAAAGTGTAGCTTTATAAACAGAAACTCTTTACATAAAAAAATAGAATTTTATTATTTCTTTATTTTTTGTTTAAGTTCATAAGGTTTTTACAGATATATAAACCATATTAAAGTCGACCTAGTGCAGCGGCACTCCGTCTCAACGTAAACACGATGATTGTGAGTTCGATTTCCAGTTAGAGAAATGAACTATTTTCATGTTTTGCTAAGAAAAAGCACGGCAAAAAGTAAGATGCAATATCTTAACACTAGCTCAATCTGCGTATCCTGCTAGGGCTACAGCGGGATACCTGCAGGCTACAGCGTGAAGCTAAAAGAATATGTTGTCTAAAGTAAAAAAATATATAATATTATAATTTTTTTATACAATTTATAAATATAAATGAAGGAGATTCGAATATTTGATCTTTGATTTTCGTTTCGCATTAACGAGTGCAGCCAGTAGAGCGAACAAAAGTTTATTTGCGTCGAATTTAAAATATAATTTCTGTCCTTTAAAGTTATTACACGATATTGGAAGATATAATTAATGTTTTAAATATTTGCTTCAATATTTTTCGCTTAAGTTTAACATTATTGAATATAAAAATATTTTTATTTAAAACTTTCTTTTTTTCGGAAAGTCTACAAAGAAAATAAAATTTTCCAATTTATAAATATATTTAACTTTTGAAACCGAAAGTTATATAGTTCCAATAAACTTAAGCTTTCCTTAGTCGAACAAAAGAAAAATCCTTTCAGCTATGTACATAAGAAAACTGAGATGAGTAAAACTTAACGTAATAGTCGAAGTTTTAACGACTTCTTGGTCCTTAGACACTACGTTTTAAATAGAGTTTCATATAGTTTTTAAAATTTAATATGTTGTTAATTTTCTTTTCTTCTACACGTTGTATCCCGCATAAAGCAGGATAGGCAGAGAGAACCTACTGTTAAGAAACTCCGTTACCTCTTTTCCGCCGAATTTTCGACGCATTGCGTGTTGAGTAGCGGAACTTAATATCCCGTTTTGGCCTTGGTAACAGAGCGAAGAAAATGACAATATTAATAAATAATAATAATTATAAATACGAGTTTAATACTTTTTCGTTGTTCATTGACTCACAGAAAACTATTATCTATTTCATTTCACTTTTTGGAATTTTAAGTTATTCACAGAAAAAAAGGTCCAAGCTACAATACAGTAAAACATTGTTAAAACATGGTAAAAGAGAGCCTGATATCACATTCAACTAATCAAAGATATTTTGCAAACTGCAAACGAATTCGAATTTGTTACAATCAACCTAAAAATCCACTGCGCCGCAACGTCTTAAAATAATCAAAACACCAATTTTCATAAATTCCTATTTATATATATATTATATATAAGTTTGTATATAAGACCTTTGTTACAGAAGGGACGTCTGTGTGTAATTGTCGAAGTTTTAATGACGTGCCATTGACGCCGGTCTCTTGACGTGTTCACTTTCTTAAGAAGTTTGTTTTAATATGACAAATATACTTTGGGGAGCTTTTGTGTATACTGTATATGTATGTTTATAGAGAAATGAAAATACGAAGGACGAATGGTATGATATGAAATTAGTAATTATAATTAAAGGGAAATTAAATGTTCTAAGTGTATGAAATATATATAATACTAGTTTTTGTAGTGTGTGTTTTTTTTTAATATTTCGTGAATGAGTGGTGCGTAAAGAATGGAGTATCTTAATATTAATTTCGTTTTCTGCTATGCGGGAAAACGAGTGAATCTTCTAAAACAATTTTATAAAAAAAACGAATTAGCTTTTTATCTTATACTATAGTGAAAATATATATATATAATTTATTTCACTATCGCAATCACCATGTACCTATTATACATGTACCTATTATAAAAAAAATCACAATTTTTTTTCTACAATGCCATAAAAGAAAGGGATGAAAAGGAATTATAGGGAAAAGAATTATTGATATTTTCATACAATCTCAACCCACGTTTACCCTTCTACTTCATATGCCATAAAACCGCATCTTGCGTATGGCCTGAGGCTGCACACTTGATGCACCCCGTCCTCCCCATATTGTGGGGTAGGTACTAAATATCCCCTACATATTCCACTACAAAAGGATTTAATTGAAATGAAAAAGGAATAGACACGTACAATGCGTTAATAGAAGTGGACTATTGTTTTGATTAAGATTTCTTTCAATAATTGATTATGTGTATAGAGTTGTATTTGTATTATGTACTCGTATATACGTAATATGAAGATATAGCACGGTGGAACAATGTCTGACTGTAAACTCAGTGGTAGTAGATTCTTTCTCCAATATCTTATATTTATTTAGAAAATCTTGGAAATTAAGCCATACTTATGCTCTTGTTACATTTTATTTATGTTGATAACATCTTTGTAGGGAGATTGACATTGGTTTCCAAAAGGTATTTCTCTTTTCTATGTATTTCTCTTTTCTAAGTGTCAAAAAACATTTTAAAAATGTCAAAAATGCTGAGTCTTACTTATCTGTAATATGTCATAGCAGGTATACTATGGCAACATTGTTCTTTGACAGTCATCCATGTTTGTAACTAAAGTGTATAAGAGACTGTGGTCATTTCCTTTGACATAATTTTGCTATATTGAGCTGGAGCAGTAAAGGCGAACGTTAGTGCATTGTAGAGGAGACCCTGAAGAATACACCTGTGGTCGCAAGTCAGAGGCAGTACTTCCAGCTCTACTGTATTAGTTATTTTATATTTGTTGTAAGCTCATTCGATTCATTATAGGAACTGCATGCTATACTGCATATATTTTTTTATATTCTTAATCAATTGACAACACGCGACGTTGAGATCCGTCATTCTGTTAAATGTCAATATATTTAATTTGAATTTGATGTTGACATTAAAATATCAATCTAAATTTCCTTTTGTCTATTATTAAATAATATTTATACATGAAGAAACAGTTACACATAAACCTCTACGAAGTTGATATTATAAGAAAAGAAAATATCTACCGAAATACTTGTCAAAAAATTCCATATACTAAATCACTTATATCGAAAACGACGATTTCTAAGGAAAAAAGGCCTCATTTCATAGTAGGGTGGGTACATTTTACATACGTATACCTACTTTTTAACCGACTTCTGTAAGAAAAGGAGGTTATCAATTCGACTGTATTTTTTTTTTTTTTTTTTTTTTTTTTTTTTTTTTTTTTTTTTTTT
>JAEBDU010013140.1:959828-1114966 GCA_016802625.1 Heliconius numata
TCCTTGTTAGAAGTCGGTTTTTCTTTTTGTTAAAAATTAATTTATTTAGCATAAAATTACATAGAAATACGCTTCGATACAGTAATTTATTAAATTCTACCAACATTTCTTAATTCTCAACGGTATAAGGGTATAGAATATCTGATATCAAATAATAAAGCAGTGTGTAAGCAAAACTTGTATAAATATGGATCAAATATTAGCATGGAGCCGCTAAGGGATGTTATTATGGCATATTCGTATGTAAATGTTTGTTCAGAGTTCTAAATTATTTACTTGATAATCATGTTTGTTATAATTGTAATTAATTTAACTACTGAGAATACACTAATATGGGAAAATGGGTTTGGGAGTGGGGAATAGAGAGTGGCCAAAATAACACTACTTTTATTCTTACCCTTTCCCACATTTGGCGTAAATAATGGGAATGATTTATTAGAGTTTGGCATCACTCCGTTCTTCACTTTACTTCGATGTTCCGCCATAGAATGTGGTTTTACGTGTATTATTAAAATTTGTTAAATTAATTAAAATTATAGCGTGAAACATAAAAAAAAATATATGAAATTTTTTTAAACGATATAAATATTCATTTCAAACTTGAAAAATATAAAATTCCAATCAAAAAATTGCTAAGTAACAAGAAAAAATATTCCGATAAAGGTAATTCTTATTCACTTTTAAAGTTCTTTTGTTAAGAATTGAAAATTTACATTTTGTTTCAGATTTACAAGCCGACACCACTGCCACGGAAATTCTTCATACATCTTTACACTTAACAAATTTAAGGTATGTACTATTTATATGAAAATACAGTTTTTTCCGTTTTCTTACAAATTTCCACATATATTTAGTTAATGCTCCCCTACAATTTCTAATGTGTATTAGTATAGCTAGGCTACATGCCAAATTTTAACTTACTAAATCCATTACTGTAGTTTCGTCTGAGTTTTGCGTTATTACATAGAATAAATAATAATTAATGATATAGGTTAACTTTGTTAATATTTGGAAACGTGTAAAAAAATGAACCAATATGAATTTTACATTATTCAATAGAATTTTTCTTAATAGAAAGTAAAGTGAAAGTCTATACAAAATATATTTAATAGCCTCCGAAGACCAAACGGTAACTCTCTCTCTCTCTCTCTCGTTCTTAGTACATAACAAAAACAACAAAGAAACAGAATAACCAATGATAACAGATCTGTCTTTATCAAACATTATTAATGAAAATTCCTACAATAGTTTCAAGTTCCTTTAAAATACTATACGAGTATTCTGTATTCCTCCAACGTGCAGGAACAGTATTTAAACTATTTAATAGCACATAGCCACGTGTGAACTAGATGCTAGATGAATCTCAATGGCTAAAACTTATTGAAATTCATCTTGCTTTATTTTATTTCTTTATATTCGTTAGTAGAATATATTCGTATTTATGTTATAAAAATGTAGTACTAGTATAAAACTGTAGTACAGCCGGTGTTTGTATTGCGTTACGATGTCCTGTTTTTCTTTTAAAATAACGAATGTATCTATTTTCATCATTCATTGCGTATTTTATAATATTTCAGCGGCGTTATGTTGCGCTACTCAACAACGCGCATTGCCTTAAAAATTGGGCGGAATATCAGAATGTCTTAAAACTAGTTTCCCTGTACCTAATTTTGCGAGAAAAACTATTTGCCTTGCGTGAAAAAGCGTGAAGATATTTTTATGTACGTAATAAAATAACATTAGTTAGTATTTAAACAAAAGCAAAAATCTCATTGAGAACTGACTTTATTTTAACAAAGTTAATTATAAAAACACGCTCTAATTAGTGATAGGAATTAACAAAATTATAATTATGATAAAGCTCGGCCGACGGTATTTCATCTTTCAATTAAGATTGAATTAATGAAAATTAAAGGACGAGGGAGAGTCTGTGGAGTGACCTCTCAGGTCTTTTCATATTTTAATAATAATCGCTGCGATTTTTAATTAGTACATATATAAATAAAGCTTAGGATAAACTTACGTAGTGGATATGGAAATCTGGAATGATACAGATTCTATATAAATAATAATTTAAAGAGAGACACGAGATTTTCTTTCACGAGTTACAGATAATTCACTGAGAAATAAATATTTAACTAATATTCTTAGTCATTCCATTCAATAATATATTATTTTGGCAAAATTACTCCACCTATCAATCGAATGCAAACTCAGCTTAAAGCTCTTACGAAACCTATCTGTACATATAACATCCGTTCCAAAGTGAATACGTAACTAAACCACATACGAACGCAGCGATCGACAGTGTCGTGTGAAACGTCTGAATCCCCCCCATTAACCTAAATACTGGACCAACACTAGGGATTTTCATACAATTTAACTGAATTACTATTACAAATCCCACAGCCAGTAGAAGTTTGTTTAAACTTGGGGGAATGCGTCCAAAGTTGAACGTATCCTTTGAATTCTAATGTCTATTGCTTTAGAACCGACGATAATCAACTTTACCGCAACGTTTTAATGTTTAAATTTATTTTCTACGTCTCGGTCTTCGTTGGAGAAAGAAAAATAAGATGAAACAAGTAATTCATTTAAGTTCGACTAGTTCGAGTTGGGTTTGTTAAGAAAATATTGAAGTTATTGATACAAAGAAACTGTTGGTTAGTGGGAACCCTTTTGGTATGTGCTATGAACTAAAAATGAAAATTTATATTTATTATTAACTAATAGAAAATTATTATTAACTATTAAATAAACTTTACTAATTTAACACCGAGTGCTACAACGGAACCCATTGCCTAAAAACATGTATCCCCAAGAATAGGATCGAACTCACAATCTTCTCACAGTCTTATAATTGCGCCACAAAAGCGATCCTTATAGACAAATATTCCAATTTCTCTTAATACAAGGACGACCTAAAAAAGCTTTTTATTTTTCGTGAGGCCCCAAAAAATAATTATTATAAATCATTGCGAATGTATAGAAACCAGTGTACTCGTAGTATTCGTATGTACGACCAACAGCGGTGTATGTAAAATGAAAATATATTACTTCCATTAGAAGCACATCGTTCTACGAACTCTTATGTATATTAGAATAAATGTACTTCTGTTATGACCTAGATTCAGTTTAAACAGTCTAGATTTCGGGATATTGGGGCTAGAACAAAGGAAACACTTTGGAGTAAATAGTAGCTTACTATGCTTAAGTGTATTAGGTTTGGCATAAAGTGTTATATTCATAGTTTTATGATATCCCTTATCGTGATATAGTTGAGACAAAGAATACTCTCTCTCTATCTCACTTTGGCCATGGAGGTAACTGGACATTCTGGTCAACGTTGATAGACAATGGTTGTAGTGGACAAAGTCGACGAAAAAAGACCTAGAGTTTTTTGTATCCCGCATATAGCAGGGTAGGTAGTGGGAACCCAATGTTAGAACACTCCGTTTTCCACTTTCCGCCAAATTGTCGAGGAATTATGAAATTGTATTGTTGATGAGTGGGGGAACTAATCGCCGCGCTTTTTGCATTGGTACCAGAGCGAAGAAATAAGTATATTTATAAATAACTAGCGGCCCGCCCGCGGCTTCGCCTGCGTTAACTACGTTATTATCTGTCCATGAATACCTACGTCCTAAATGACGTTCATGCAAAATTTGAGACTCCTAGCATTTGTAGTAACGAAGTTTCATAGAAACTTTTAACCCCAAAAACAACCCCTTAGAAGTCGAATATTGCAAATTCCCGTCTTAGCGAGCACCTACGTCCTAC
Organism: Heliconius numata; assembly: GCA_016802625.1. Taxonomy (NCBI): domain Eukaryota; kingdom Metazoa; phylum Arthropoda; class Insecta; order Lepidoptera; family Nymphalidae; genus Heliconius; species Heliconius numata. The sequence continues at coordinate 963,609 of JAEBDU010013140.1, forward strand.
AAATAAATCCTATGCAAAATTTGAGATTCCTAGCACATGTACTTTCTGAGATTTCGTGATGAGTGAGTGACCTTTCGATTTTATATATATAGATAATTCATTCCCTCGGGTGAGAATCGTAACCACAACCATCCCGTTTAGATTTTTTTTTCGAAATATGAGGCGAACTTGGGAAACAAATAACTCTCTACCTTCTGCTTCCATTATATATTTTTTAGATTATAACAACGTCAAAAACCCATTCCACGAGTATACACCAAATTGCAGTATATCACATTGATTTAGACACATAACGCTGTGTCAGTCTGCTTCCTGGCATTAGAATATATGCGCTTTTAGGTGTGACCTAGATTCTCCTGCAAATTGTGCCACGAATTTGAATTTCGGCTTACATAGGCCTAAAACAAAGGAGTCTAAAGTTTTCGAGTTGCCAGCTTGTTTTACGTAAGAGCCACTTTGTAGTGGTTTTAGTTTTATCGAAACTTCCTATGCTCGTCTCACCTTCGAAAGCTTTATATTGAAGTGTTAGATAAAAATACTGTTATATTTGTAAATAAATGTATGTATATTTATTTATATTATTTATATAATTTTGTTACTCAGTGACTAGACTAAAATAGACGCTCGTAGAGGTTGAGCTACGCGGCGTAGAGCGCTGAAGTTTGACGTTTACGTTTCTTGGGGAATGAGGGAGCGCAAATTGCGGGTTGCCACTAGAATCCATTTATTCATAACTTTATCTAAGTTAATTTTTAAATGATCTAGATATTTAAATTCCTAATCTCAAGATTTTAACACGAATTCAGAACAAAGAAAAATATATTTCTTTTAATATTCCCTGAATGTCTAATATTATATGCATAAACTAAATTTATTCAAATCGTTTGTAGAGTTTTATAATAATTAAATAAAAACATTGTTACTTTTTTCCCGCACATAGCGAGGACACTTGGGAATCTAGTGTTAAGACACTCCGTTTCCATTAAGCCACTTCCGTTCCCCACTTTTCGTCGAATTCTGGATGCATGGTGCGTTGAGTGGCGGAGCTTAACGCCACGCTTTGCCTAGTTACCAGAGCGAGGAAATGAAAATATTAGGTTATTACAAAACATTATATTTCGTTCCCCCGAGTTTCGTTCAACCGTCGTGTTTACACTTGCTCGGGTATGCCCCTGAAGGTCTCAAACGTTGTTATTATAATTCTTCATGCACCTTTTCATCTTGTTGTATCTTTTATATTCTAGAATAGAGAAAGGTAGCCGTATATTATCATTTCGTTTAATTCTTTCCACACATTTGTGACAACACATTTAGAGTGGCACTCAACGCCACACTATGTCAAACCGGAGCTGAGAGGAGGGCAGTCTCTAAGTTGAATAAAGGGTTGTGATAACCCTGAGTGGTATTTGAACCTGCAGTAGTAACGCTATTATTCAAAAATTATTTATTTTAAATATGTTTTTAGATCTTGAATATTTCCAAATAATAAGAAGAGTCCTAATATTAGGTTTCCAGGTTCCATTTGCTTACCCTGCTATGTGTGGGTTAAAGCATGGAGCTAAAAAAATATGCATGAAAAGCGTTAAAAAATAAAAAAAAACGATTAAAAACAAAAACAATATCGATGCATATATAACATTTGGTACTCTTGGCATTGTAGTGAGTGCACTCGGAAAATTTTCCGAGTGTAGTCGAGTGCGAACCGTCTGCACGTTGTTAGCTTGACAGGCTTTTTAAACGATATTTTTGTTCTGTTAAAATTGACCTCGCTGAATACGTTCATTAATAGAAAAAAGTGGTTTTTACGTTTTTTTGTATAAATGGTAAAAAAAAGTTTGAAAAGTTTGGTGAAGTTAGAAAAAAATCACCTCAGAAAGGGAAAGTCTCGCATATTCTCTCCACTCACCCTGTATATAAAACTACCTTTTGCTTATTTTTTTTTGGGGCTTTTGTTTAAATTCAGTTTTAAAATTTATATTTTTCTGATCTAAAGAAATAAACATACGCAGATTCTATTGTAGACTAAAAATGGTAAAGGTAATGTTATCATTTTATTACTTCCTGGTAATGCATCCTAGAGTTAAAGCAAATATCGGATATGCTTTTCAAAGGAGTTCCTTATGCATATAGATATTATATTAAAGGATTACTTGTACATGTATAATATGTATATACCTACAAAGATCTAATAAAATATGTATATATCTAACATTAGATTAGTTTAGATGGTCAGTTATCATGAAATAAGAATCCTTTACAATTCGTTTGCGAGACTTTTAAAATAAAATTCTCATCATCATCATCATCATCAGCCTATCCTCGTCCACTGCTGGACATAGGCCTCTCCAATGGCACGCCACTGAGCTCGATCTTCAGCTCTTCGCTTCCAGCCGTTGCCCGCCACTTTGCGAGTATCGTCACCCCATCTAGCTGGAGGACGACTACGATATATGGTACCTATGTGTGTGTTTATGTATGTATGTATTTATGTATGTATGTATTTATGTATGAATAGCGTATGTTTATATGTTTGATATAATAAATTGCAAAATATCTTTATGCAAAGTTAACCGCCACCAATTGTATCGTATTATTAGTTTTTGTTAAAAAAAAAAAGGTTGCCTGTAAGAAATCACTTATAGTGATAAGGCCGCCTATGCACTGTATGTATATAATTACAAATTTAATTGTATTTTATTTGTGCAATAAAGTGTTTTGATTGATTGATTGATTGACGTCCTACATTACGCTTGCCGAGGCGTGGTCTCCACTCTAGAACGCACTTACCCCAACCGTCATCGGTTCTGCGGCAAATGTGACCAGCCCATTGCCACTTCAGCCTCCTTAATAAAATTCTATTAGTAGTTAATTACCTGAGCGCATTCATGTTTTTACATATGAGTGAAGCATTATTAGAAAATATTTCTTAAATATCGTTCGTTCGTTTCGTTTCGTTTCGTTTCGTTTTCGTATCTTTTACCTTTACTAAACATAAATATTTTAATCTATTCTATTCAACTAATATTACAAGACCTTTTTTAGACGAAAATCTATTTTTATATTTAAAAGACCATCCTCCTGATTGCTCAAGGGACCTCGTTTAGCCTTAAAGAGCCTTCATGTTTACTCACAAGAAATAGCCGTGTACAACCCAATGAATTTTGTAAGGTCTCTTAGAGGAATTAGCGTTTATATGAGGATAAAGACCGTTTTGTGAAAGAATAAGGGATGAGATGAAGAGATTAGCTGGGTTTCAGGTTTTGTGATATACTTGATGTTATAGTAGTGAGTTCGAATCCCGGTTCTTTTTTTTTGATTCTTTGTTTTATGGTTTTGTTTTATATCTTGTTTATATAGAGATAGAAATATACTATTACAATGTATAACAATATACTATACATAGAATGGTATTTTCCACCTAAAACAAAAAAATATTTTTTAAATATAGAAATTATTTCATTCATTTTCAATACGCTCGCGTTCAAATAGATAAAGTTATTATAATAATACTTCATTCCACTTGTAGCGGATAGTGAATGCCAATATTGCTATATTTTAATAAAATATAGCGATACTTTAATAAAACAACTTTGAAAATGTATACATAAACTTGACCTCGAAACAATTTTAATATATACATAATCCATAAAAATATCTACATTGTTGAGGTGGAGAAGAGGCACTTGCTCGTGTAGACGAGTCTGTTGTAGGTTTGATTCCCAATGGGGAATGTAAGATTTAATTTTTTTTTTATTTTACGCTCTGGGAACGAGTCATAGCATAGGTTGGGATCGCCCACTCGACCGTAAGTGGGGACTGTTCCCCACTATCTTAATGGGGACCAGAGTGTCATAACACTAGGCTCTCGGATACAGCGTGACACTAAAAAACATATTATCTAATATTGGCGCAGCGGCACATCGTCTGACTATAAAAGCGACTGTTGTGTTCGATTATGACTCAAAGGAGAGAATTGTTTTTTTTTTTCTGGTAATACATCCGTCAAGTAAATACGCAATATCTCAAACAACGAGTCGTTCTCTATGTGTCGAAACTTAACGCCGCGATTTGTCTTCTTGCTAGAGTAAGGAAATGAACATATTAGGTAAATAAATCATTCCACCGAGGAATCTAACCGACAACCGTCGCGAGCTCACATCAATCACACGCTTCTGCCACTGCGCAACGACGGCCTACATATATTTTATTGACATAGTATATCTATGTCAATAAAATAAAGTAAAAAACTAGATAAGTTTAAATACTACATAAAATATTCTAGATATATATAACAAGAACAAAGAAAACATACCACTGTGAACTAGGGACGATAGTTGTTATGAAGTTCCTCAAGGCGGCCCAGGAGAATCGTTTATTATACTATCGTATAAAATATTTTCTATATTGACTCAAATGTCAAGTTATCAAGTTATTTAGTGAATTTATATTAGTTTTTATTAAAATGGTATTATGTATTAATATTGTATAGATAAGGATCCTAGAAAAGATCTTCAGATATTTCTTTTACTGAAAAAGGGCAACGAAGGGGCTGTGTGGGAAGGGCTTTACATTTTTCTATTGGAAAATAAGTTTTGGGATTGGATTGGGATTGTGATATTTTTGGCTAAGCATGGTTAAGAGATAAAGCACAAAAACCGTTGAGTTCTGTCCCTCAACACGTATTGTTTCGAACATTTAGCAGTGCATGGGGAACGGAGTGTCTGAACACTAGGTTGCCTTTGCATGTATAATATGCGGGATATAGCATAAAAAATATATCTTGATATATCAATAGATTTTAAAACATTATATAAAAACCAGTCAGTCAAAGCTTAAAAATAATCTATTTTAAATTGCAAACTTTGATTGGGCTATCACTAAAATAGATTTAGTTCAATTAGCGTTTCGGTCGCTAACAGGTAAACGACAGACGGAAGGAAAGCTCTACATTTAAACACATATTATTAAATATTATCAAACTTTTATGTAATTTTTAAGTTTTCCTGTTTTATGCGAATAAAGTAATTTAAGGGCTGGTGACCGTCTTGGTTGTGGGAAATAAAACATTTAATATTTTCATTTCCACGCTATGGTAACGAGGGAAAATGCGACGTTGAACTCCGCCAATCAACGCAAAATGCATGCGGGAAATGGGGAACGGAAGTGTCTTAGCGAGAACGGAGTGGCCTAACTCTAGGTTCCCAGGTTCCCTCTGCCTGCTACAAGAAACATATTGATAAAATTAAACACAACCTCGCGTATAACATTTCCACTTTTAATAATATAGATTTACTTTGTGTTTCATTAAAAATAATGATTGTCGGTGTTTCCTTTCAGATCTGTATCCAATTACGGTGGAATTGACACTTATGGATTGACAAAATTGAATTATCCATACAACGGTAAGTGCTTTTTTTATAATACAAAGGGGACAATAGAAATAGAAACTAAGCTATTTCATTTCATTATAAACATTCTAATTTGTATATTATTATGTTGAATTGAATTGATTGATAAGTTGATTTAGTATTTTAATTACATTTTGTATAGTTTTTGTATGTTGTATTTGAATGTTGGTATTGTGTATTAACAATTGTTTTAGGTTCAATATCCTAATTGTTGAAACAGTTTAAAAGTTTCATAAAGCTCAACACAACACCAACACAACTACAACTAGAAACTAGTATATTAAATATTAAATGTATGAGTATAATATAATTGCTCTTTTTCATAACGATGAAAAAAAAATATTTATTTGATTTCTATTTTTCTATACACAGTAAATGCATGTATGGTAGGCAGAGGGAGCCTTGGAACCTAGTGTTAAGACACTCCGTTTCTATTAGGATACATCCAATCAATTTCCACCGTATTCATGAAGCATTGTGTGTTGAGTGGCGGAACTCAACACTTCATTGAAATAGGGAGAAAACGAAAGTATTAAATATTTCATTCCCCCATATGGGAATCGAACCAGCTACCATCTGCCCAGATACTTTGCCCATTAGGACCTCATTTTTTTAATCAGCATATTATTTGCAGATTTCAAAAGTAGGAGCAAGCGCTATAGAAGATCCTTGTCAATGATAATAGCGCAACATTTCAGCGAAACTACAGTAACACCTGGAGTAGATGTAAGTATTATAAAAAAATATTTAATAATCTATCATCCATAGAATAAATAAATAAATAAATCAACTTCACGCTGTATCCCGCACACAGCAGGGTAGGCAGAGGGAACCTAGTGTTAAGACTCTCCCTTCCCCAGTTTCTATCGAATTCTGGAGGTATTGCGAGTTGAGTAGCAAAACTCAACGCCGCGCTTTGCCTCGACACTAAAGCGAAAAAATGAAAATATGAATTTAAATAAATATTTCACTTCGTCGATTGGGGATCGAACCCACAACCAGTCGGTTTTACAGTCGCGCTCTGTACGCAACTACTGGCCAATTAGATTAATAGCATGAAAATAGAATATATATACGAAATTATCAAGTAGTAAAGCTTTTATTACAGTCAAAATATACAATATACGGAGTAAGTATTTGAAATCCCAAGCTTAATTGACTGATATAAATTCACACAATATTTTACTTTATTGCTATTGTAATATGGTTTTCATGAATCTAAAATGTAATTACCCTCATGAGATTTAGCTGGATAAGGGATTTTGGACCCATTCATCATACAATTTGGTATATATTAGCTTACTTTGGTTTTAGATTTAACGTATCTGTAGGCTCGTTTTGTTTGTAAAGGACAGTATTGTTTATCTTTGAAGAATAGAAATATAGAGATAAGTGGAAACGTGAGTCAGTCATTTTATTAAATTATGAAATACGGTTTTCATTTTGAATCTTAATTGGCATTATTGTGGTTTATTTAAAAAGAAGTTGTTTGATTTAATGTGATGGTTGTGGGTTCAATTTCACATTTGAAATTTGTTTGTGAAGAGAATTGAATAATATGGGAGATATGTGAAGATAATTTATCATATTTTATCATTATTAAGATTGTCAATTAATATGAAAATGACACTATTATCACTGTCAGTTAGTGAGTAGTAATTCTGAAGATAATTTCAATAAAATGCCCTATGAAAATTCCAACAATTTTTTTTCACCTTCATGCTGTATGCTTCATAAGCATTTGTTATTTGCATTGTTTGTTAAGTGCCTTATTACCATAGCTAGGAAGTGAAAATATTAATAAATAGCAATTCCCCGAATGGGATCGAACCTACAACCGTCGCGTTTACAGTTATATGCTTGTGCCAATGCGCCATGATGAGCTCATGAAATTGGAAATAAATGATTACCTATATAAATAATTTTACTTTTTTATTTATATAAATAAAATATGCATTATAATTATATAATTTCGTCAGGTTAATCTGCAATGTATAGTCAACGGTCCTCACCCGGCGAGATTTGTTTGGGAGAGGGACGGTGTCGTTATCTCATCCAATACGGATTCAAGGTAAGTTTATGTAAATTAGACATTTTAGGTTAAGTCTTGTTTTATTAGGATTTATATTTATTTGTATTTATTGTATTTATACTTAAATATATTTCAACTTAGCGGGATTTGAACTAACGCCTCTTGGGTGTTAGATAGTTCTTTTAGTGTGTTGTCACTACGAAATCCTTAAAAACATTTTAATATAAATGATAATAACTTTGTAAGTTTATTTGTTTACTTCATAAAAAATACTGAAAAGGATTTGTGGAATTTTGCCTTAATTACAGTTCAAAATGTTTTGTTTATTTTTTATATTCTGGTCAATTATAGTAGATAGAGGTAATAAATGTTATCAGTTTATTAGGAACACCTATTTAATTTATCTCTGCCACCAAATAAGAAATTACAAGAAACAAAATCAAAAGCAGAATTTAGCATGAAAGAAGAGAGTGGAAAATATTCTCACATAAAGAAATTACATTATAACAATTTAATTATAGGTACTCTATAGGTCAAACAATGACTTCGAACGGGGTACTAACACAATTAAATATTTCCCATGTAAGAGTGGACGACGGCGGTAGATTCGCTTGTATCGCACATCACGGAGAGAATGTAGTGTCTCATGAGGATCGAGTTAATGTTTATGGTAAGTGAAGAAAAGTTAAGAAATATCAATAAATATAAAATAAATATAAAGTAAATATAAGTTTCCCACTCGTGAGTATAACAAGGCAAAGCGCGCTAAGTTCCACCACTCAAGAAATTCGGCGGAAAGTGGTGAGTGGAGTGTCTTAACACTAGACTCAAGCAGAGACAGGCAGATACAGCGTGAAGCTGAAAATAGAATTAAAAAGATACAATAAATAAATACATCAAAAGTGGTAATTGATTAGAAAAATTGCTACGTTCAAAGGCCCGCCCTACATCCGCACGTTGCCGCCGTTCAAAGTGCAGAGCGGTCAGAGCGTCACTCTCAGATGTCCGTACTACGGGTATCCAATTAGGTAAGTTTTTTTTAAACTTTTTTTTATATATATATTTATTATAAATATATTGTTTTATTGTATTATATAAATAATGAGAGTTTGATTATAATTTTTACTTTAAGTAAAATAGTTATTAAGGTATAAAATACTTATAAAATTTCTTATAACAATGTTTTTGTTTGACTGTGATTCTGATTTGAACAAAGTTTAGATTTAAAATAAATATTTCATTTTAAGTCAAGTACTTCAATAAAATTGTTAAATTTATCCACATTGGACAGTCGTTGAATTTGTCGATTTTCAATTATTTTCTTTGTTCCTTAATATTACTTTACTGGCTTCATGAAAAAAATACATTTTTAGAGAAATAACATGGGAATACAAAGGAAAAGAACTAAACTCAGAATCAACACAAGTTAGATACAAACGTTTCATAAATAACACCGCATTAAGCATAGAAATATTCGGTCGAAAGCCTAAATTAAGAGAAAAAAGAGACGTATCAGTCACAAACGGAGTTTTAAACTTAAATAGAGTGAGTAAAACGGAGAACGGAGTGTTATTCGCATGTATAGTAAGGAGTCCATCTGGAGAAATGGCTAAAAGATCGTTTGAACTGCAAATAGTTGAATCTCCTCAGTTGGAAGAAATTATGTTGGCGTCAGATTTACAGGAGGGTCAAATAGTACAAATACATTGTAATTTGAAAAGTGGTGATTCACCCGTTTATTATTCTTGGTTGAAAGATGGGAAGAAATTACCTGCCCATTTAAAGGTAAGTTTTTTAAATATTTATTTTTTATTAATTTAGTTAGTTTTAATACAGCGGTTTATTTAAGCAACATATATATTTAGACTAAGATGTAGATTTTGTGAAGTTAGTGCTCGTAAATAGAGTTAGAGCGTAGTTATAGAGTTAGAAACTTGGCTCCACAGGAGACCTGATAACTCTTTGACAGTGTTTTTGGTGTATTTTTATACTCTGCTAATAGATTTTAATAATGTAAGGTATATATTTTGATAACAAATATAATTTGTTTTAATAAAATAGTATTATCTAAAAGAAGGCAATTAAAAACGTATTGAATTTCGTTTTAAACGTAAAATATAATATCAAAAAGTGTAAATTACTAAACCAAAGCGTTTCAACTTGCCACATCGCAGCTTGACAAGCTTGTATAATATTTAAACGAGATTCATTATTCTATATTCTATTTAAAGCTTACCCTAAGCTTATAATAGGGAAAAATATTAAATATTTTCCTATTTTTTATATAAGCTACTCGTATTTTGCGGTATCTCACAATTTATGTATACGAGTATATGTAAATTATTTAACACATTCGTCTTATTGATATATACCTCAAAAAGCGTGCTTTTAGTTATTTTAACTATTAATTAAACAATAGTTTTTATTCACATTATCTTCTCTTATGTTATACATACATATGCATGTATAAACTTTAATATTAATAACAAAAATAATATATACATTATTAATATAGGCATCTATTAACATTTGCCATACTAAAAATAATAAGATATACCAAACATTTATGTTAACATCTCTCAACTATGTCAGCTATGAGCGCTATTAAATGCGGAATGTCTTTGTGTACAATGCTAAAGTTTCTAGCTTACTATAGCTTAAACGTATGAAACGTCAACGTAGCGAAATCTTTAAATAACTGTTTTGTATTACATTCAATTTTATGTATGAGATATTTTAGAATTGTGTATGAAATATTTTAGAAAGACTTTCTACGTGAAACACGAACGTTGTGAGTTCAATTTGTATTCGGTGGAATGAATAAGTTTCATTTACTTGCTCTGGTAACAAGACAAAGCGTGGCTTCAACTTCCGCCAATGATGTCACAAAATTTGGGCGGAAAGCGAGGATGTCATAACACTACGTATGTCCCCAGTGCTGCTAAATATTAATAAAATTTGAAATATTTGTATATGCAGATTGTGGAAAGAAGCCTGGAAGTGTTCAGTGTTCTGATTATAAAGAACGTGTCTTTAGACCACTGCGGCACTTACACTTGCGTCGCCGCCAACCACGTCGCCAAAGTTAATAAAACTGTTAATTTATATATCAAAGGTAAGCTTTGTGGTTGAAGTTCATACAAATGCAACTTAATTATTACTTTACTAAATTTATAAGTGAAATAAGAATTTTTTATGATAATTTTCGTAGTACTAAATTTTTATTTTTTTAATTATAACGTTTTAATTTTTGTTGTTTTAGTTCACCATAATGTTTATAAGAAAATCTAAATATGATTATAGATTTATTTTTATTATTATTTATAGTGTTTTCTTTACTTTCTTAGTTGCACCAAAATGGAGTGAAGAACCACAAAACACATCGTTATTATTAGGTAGAAACGGCCATATCTCTTGTAGAGCTAATGGCTACCCGCAACCTCAAACGCATTGGTTGAAGAAAGACGGTAAGTGTTATATATATTACCAATATATAGTTACTTGAATTATTTATAAGATACTTTTCAAAACGCGGCGTTGAGGTCCGCTACTGAACACGCAATGCTTCGGAAATAGTATGGTGTATGGGACTGGAATGTCTTATCATTAACATTATCGAACTTTAACTTTATGTATCACTCTTTTAAGTTCCAATTCTTTTTATTTAAGCGGAATGTAGAGAACGGTATTTCTTGACACTAAGTTCTGTTTGCCTAGCGTTATGAGTAAAGTTTATTTTCCTTTTATTTCTATACATTGTAGTTATATCAGAAACATGGAGGCCAGTTCTAGAGGTAGCTGGTGGAGGGGTCCTTAGTTTGTCAAACGGATCTCTCATATTTGACTCAGTTGCCTTATCTGATGCTGGTCTTTATACTTGCCATGTGGAAAACGGCGTGGGAGAGGCCCTGAGTAAAACTATATGGATTTCTGTTAACAGTAAGTTTTTTTTTTTAAGATTTTATGATAAAATTTAATTATTTGTTTATTTTTAAAATCATTCTTAATATAAATAATCTAGTTCCTTATTGAGAAAAAAGCTATAAACTACATATATGAACTGGTAAATCACGTCTGTTTTTTCAAATAAATTTGATTAATATAATTAATCTGTTGTTAAAATCGATAAATTTTAACGAAATAAACTATTGTTAGATTTTAAAAATATATTTGGATTTTAAACAATTTATTTGAATTCAACAAAAATTATAGTTAGGCTTATGTTTTTCATTTTTAAATATAAAAAGATTTATTGAAAATCTGTGAAAGGGCCGGCTTTTGTTTTCGCTTTGTGTATAAAAATTTCGAAGTCTCATTTATTATGAATACAGAAAAATATTTTTTTAATATTGTAATACGATAGGATTAAAATATTAATATATTTTTAAAGAATATACTAAAAGCATATAATAAATAAAAATATATTTGTAAATTTTTCTTCATATAGTGCCTCTCGAACTAGTGAAGGCAGTCAACTGTCATTATCCTAGAGTTACTTTTTTGTCTATCACTGGCTATATGAATATCTTTTAATTCTCTCTTATATTCTTCAACTATGTCTTTTTTCTATCACCAGTTTTGCGTTTTTAAAAATCTATTTCCATTATTGTGAATTTATCATTAATGTATTATTTTGAATTCTAAAACTCACGTATATTTTATTATTAAAACAATTAAATTAACATATAATTATATAAAAAAATAATTTGTTCCTAGAACCCGTGACATTCGACATAATATCGAGAAATCTCACCGCAAAATTAGGTAAGCACGTCACAATAGAGTGTCAGGCCAAGGGCGACGATCCGATAAGAATAATGTGGACTAAGAACGGGAAACCCATTAATCCATTAACTCAAAGGTAATTGTATGAAATGTAGAAGAATTGAGTTATTAGAGATATTCGTTACAAAGATTTTCTGTTTTATTTATTTGTTATTTAGAAAGCGATAGGTTGTGAGTTCAATTCCCACTTGAGGGAATGAAGTATTTAATATTTTTATTTCTTCGCTCTGGTGTCGAGGCAAAGCGCGGCGTTGAGTTCCGCCACTCAACACGCAATGCCTTTAGAGTGAGAAATAAAAAATATTTTTTTTTGTACACACTTCCTATATTAATTTCACTTTTGAAAATGTTTCTGTAATAATAAAAATATATCTCATATATTTTATACATTAAATTAAAAGAAAATGTGAAAATTTATAATGCTATTACACCTCATACATTTTACACCGAAATTTTGTACAAAAATTTTAGAGTAAAAATATCGGAAGCTAAAACGGATGAAGGAATGGCGAGTATATTAGAACTATTGCAAACGGAAACGAGTGATGGAGCCTTGTATCAGTGTAAAGCGGGGAATCCATTTGGCGCTGACGTTTATAATGTCTATTTGATTATATTGGGTGAGTTAACTATTCTATAGTGTAAAAACAGTTGAACTTTTATTGAAAAAAATATGTCTTAATACTAGAAAAATTAATGTTATGTAAAGTTATAAAATATCACAATTTTCCAAAATATTACAACAAAAAAGAAAATTGAATTGTTTTATTATTATTAAAGTAAAGTTTAAGATTTTGCTGTGTATAAATGAAAGGCAGTATAATGCCAATAGATATTTATTTGCAAATTGCAATCATACATTTTTTACACCTTACTGTGTAAATAACTACTAAAACTCTTCCCCTAGAGCCCCCCCTCCCCCCTACGTCAGTATCAGCGGATGCTACGCGGAGTCGTTCCGCGCGCATCTCCTGGAGAGACACTGCGCGCTCTCTGGCGCACTACTACAGCGTACAGATCACTGATGGACAGAGGCTGGCGTGGGGCGCCGCCAGGACTGTTAATGTTACTAGGTAGGTACTGTATAGGGGCGTATGTGGTCTCTGGCGTAGGCGCTCTGTGTACTGCTACAGTGTACAGATCACTGACGGACAGAGGCTCGCTTGAAGGGAATATTTATTGCTTTCTTTTGTTTACTGCATTCCCGTGTTTAAAAATTGTTTTAAGATACTTAATGTATTAAATAACTAAAACAATCAATTTCAATACAGATTAGACGAAATACGACATTCAATAGACATAGAGGACCTGCAGCCGGCCACCAGCTACGCGGCGCGCGTGGCGGGCGGCAACCAGGCGGACCTCAGCTCGTACTCAACGCCTATTCGATTCAGTACTACTGAAGAAGGTGAGATATACTTGTACATGTGGGAGTCGTGGGTTCGCATCAAAAGTTGTTATTTATTCACATTAATATGACGTGAATTCAATAAACAAAATCTAACGTTTTAATTAAAATTAATATTTATACTTTCACCAGTATTATATTTGAATATTTCATTTATGTATTTAAATTTCATATCTAAAACTTTTGATAAATTTAATACATTTTTCTTTAAAAGTATCTCGTAACTTATAAATAATTCATAAAAAAATATGAAAATTTCTAAGTTAATTAAATAAAGCAAATAACAAAGCAAATCATAAATATTAATTAAGTTTCAATCCAATATAATATTTGGCTATTTTACTAAATAAAAAAAAGTTATGTTAAAACATTCCTTTTCACATTTTCCGTCCTAGTCTTTAGTGTTTGCACTGCATATTGAGTGGCGGAACTCAACGCCATGTTCTGTTTACTATTGTGTGAGAATCGAATTCACAACTGTTACGTTTACAATCAATTGACCACTGCGCCAAGACGATCTCACTAAGTTAAAAGTCTTCTATATAATGATTTTCCTTGCTTACGACATTGATAGAGTATCCAAAAATACCTAGATTTTTTGCTTTCCTCTGAATAAAATATTAAAGGCTAATATGTTTCTTATAAATAATCATATATCAACGTCAGAGTACTGATCTACATTTCTGTAATAAAATTACTTACTGATTTTTACTTATATTTTTGGCCATATTGTAAGGATTTGGGATCTGTGCGCATTGTACTTTTATATTCCGAGGCAAAGCGTGACGTTGAGTTCCGTCACTTAGCACGGAATGCCTTAGAGTTCTAAGGAAAATAGGGAACGGACTTATCTTAACATTAGGTTCCCAGGTTCTCTATGGCTACCCGACTTTGTCAGGCAAACTGCGTGAAGCTATAAAAAATATTAGGAGGATAATAGTATAGAGTAAAGTGGGTAGCATCTGCGTAAATGTGATGATTGTAGGTTCGATTCTCAGCCAGCAGCATATATTTTCTCTACATAGTAATAATAATTTGTGCACAATAGCAGCAGAGATTAAGAAATAACTGTCCAAGGGACCTCTGTGGAATGTTTCAATCTCTACACAAAAAAATATAGGCAGAAAGAACTAAAATGTGAAAGATCAATCTCTACCCCACTAAGCTATCATTATTTATCTCAATACCAACCCTAGCATGAATTATAATTCAGACTAATCAATTACATCAATATTGTATTGGAGATAATTATAATCAGAAATTAATACGGTATACGTTATAACCGACAATTGGCAGGTTATCATCAACCTGTGATTGTTACTGTGCGATACTGATAAGCTGTACTGATAAGCTATACTGATAAGCAATAACAATTGATATGCCTTTCATGATAGAATATCTCATGTCCGGTTGCCATTGCCATATCTATATTCATCAGCGTGAATTAAAGTAACCTTTGATTATCATTTATGTAATGTAGGGCGAGATGAAGATTTCAGATATTGTGTATATACAATTGGTTTTTGTTTTAATTATTTTTTTATAGCTTCAGTAGGCAGAGGGAACCTAATGTTAAGATATTTTGTTTCCAATTTTCCGCTGAATTCCGGAGGCATTGACTGTTAAGCCGCGGAACTTAACGCCATGCTTTACTTCTATACCAGAGCGAAGAAATGAAAATATTAAATATTTCATTTCCTCGAGTGGAAGTTTGTGCCTCTGGGTTACGATTGGTTCTGATGCGTTTATCTGATGATTTCTTTAATGTTTGCCATTTCTCATTTCTCTAGCGCCTTCATCCCCTCCACTTGGTGTACAACTCGAACAGACAGACTCCCCGGGCGAGTTAAGAGTAAGATGGTTGCCTCCACCCAGTGACTCACACAACGGAGTTATAATAGGTTACAGGTTGCGTGCCGTGCCACAGATTAATGGGTTGCAAGGTATGTATTTATGGTCATATATTGAACTTCCGTTACTTAGTTCATATTTTGTACATTGTTTTTGTTTACAAATTAGATACTCATTTTGGAATATTGTTCTTATTTTTCTTATAATTGCTAGCATTTATATTATATATCTTTACTTTTATAGATTAGATTTTTTTCAGGTTTTTTAATATTAATTAATTGGAAAAAAAATATATATATAGAGGTAATATATTATTACTATACTTTTCTTTCCATCGAGAACAAAGTAGGTATCACGTAGATACTAAAACAAGTCACGTAAAAAGTATGAATATATCATAACGGTCGCCGTAAAATGTGAAAAAAATATACATAAATCCTAAACGGAGTCTTTCAATATAATTATATAACTTAAACAAGTACCTGTTTTTGTTTTTACTTATAAGTAAAAACAAAAACAAAGATCGACAAAACAAATGAACTTATATTACCACTCGAAATCCGCCCCATACAAGTGGAAGGGTTGCTAATAATTTTATTTTCCTTTTACCCTGTTTTCTTTATAAGCTTCGTTGTAGCCTAATTATGTTTATGTATGTTTCTTTCCTTATATAATTTATCGTTATTTTAGGCTTAGTAGGTCAAGGTGATTTTTGTGACTATTTTTTTTTTTGGAAATATCATATACATATAGTAGCGGGTTCGATTCCCACTTGAAGGAAAGTAATTATTTTCATTTTCGCGCACTCTGCGTTCAATGTCTCGAAAATTAGACAATGCATGGAACAGCCTTAACGCTAGGTTCCTTCTGCCTGCTCTGTTATGTGCGGGAGACACTGTGAACCATAAAAAGATGAATAGCTTTTAGTTACGTTGTATATTATTTTGCATAATAAAATTGCACGTTGTTTTAGAAAATCAAGAAACGAATGACAAAATCATCAAAACATCATCACTGTATTCAAAACAGGAATCCATAATCACTGGTCTTCTGAAGGGAGTGCGGTAAGTTCTTTTATTTGTAATTATTATTTTTAATAAAGACAATGATTAAAATGTATATTTTATGAGAAACCTTTTTAATAAACAAAGTAAATTCTAGCTTCATTTTATAACTTGAAGCATACAATTCAATTGCTTGCTCTAAACAAGTTTTTGCTTCATAATATTTTTACATTCATTAGAAAACATTCGATATAATAAAATGTTATTTAATTTTAATTAACAGAAGTGCAGCTGTCTATGACTCTTGTTTCTAATGAAAAGCATTTTCATATTATATTATTACGTTGAAGGCCAGTCGTGCCCCCTGGCCTGGCCTAGCCTGGCCTACCTGACTGGTACAGAGTACGATTCCTGCTCAAGGAAATGAAATATGTATTATTATAATTTCTTCGCTCTGGTGTCGAGACAAAGCACAGCGTTGAGTTCCATCATTGAAAATGCACCTCCAGTATTCGGCGGAAAGTGGAAAGCGGAGTGCCTTAACACTAGTCTCCCTCTA
Organism: Heliconius numata; assembly: GCA_016802625.1. NCBI lineage: Eukaryota > Metazoa > Arthropoda > Insecta > Lepidoptera > Nymphalidae > Heliconius > Heliconius numata. Next base: position 980,656 of record JAEBDU010013140.1, read on the forward strand.
ACTATTTACATAGTATAATTATATTCCTATAGGTACTCAGTGTCCATTGCTGCTTTCAATAGCGCTGGGAACGGACCGTTCTCTATTCCACTATTCCAAGATACAAGAGAAGGAGGTATTGTATTACTTTTGTTAACATATTATGCATAATACTCGTACACATACGTACACACATAGCTTCAAGCTGTATGGCGTACATAGCAGGATATACGGAACCTAGTGCTAAGACACTATGTTCCCTACTTTTCACCGAATTTTCAAGACATTGCGTGTTGAGTGGAGAAACACATCGCGCTTTGCCTTACTACCAGAGCGACCAAATGAAAATATTAAATAATTCATTCCCCACGTGAGAATGATTAAATTAATAAAGTAATGATGAAATTAAATGACGCAATTTACTACTATATGGATATTACTCTTGTAAGACAAGATAAAAAGACTTAAACTTAAATACTCGTATATTTTTATTGAACAAAAAATCGAATAGAAAATATAATACGAAAAAATATAATTTATTTATATAAAATAAAGTAAAATTTTACGTATTTTTTGAACGTGTAATGCTTTTTATTCCACTCATCAACAGTATCGTATGTTTGTTATTTAAAATTTTGACGATCGAAATGGAAATACATATACATAGGTCCGATTTCCAAAAAGCTTTTTAAGTGCTTTCCGCTACATTATTTATGCATTTAAAGCTGTTTATTTAGATCGACAATTTTTTTGTGAATAATAAATGTAGTATAAAATATGAATTTCTGGTGGCCTAATTAATAAAGTTTTTTTTTATTGTTTGATTTCTGCAATATTTGGAATGAAAAAAAAAAACTGTCTAAGAGCGAGTCGGACTCGCCTATGAAAGATTCCGTTCAGTAGCAAAAAATAAAAAATATATTTTACCGACACTATTATTATTTTAATTTTGATATGTCTATTTGCAACCGACTTCAAAAAAAAGGTAGTACTTAATTCAAATTATACCTTAAAACGAAATCGAAAATAATTTAAGCATAGAGATTTCCCTAAAAATTTAATAAAAATCGAACCCACAACTATCATCTGGTGATATTGATTATCATTCTTCTCAAACATTATATATAATCAAAAATCAAAAGATCAAAAGTACTGCCCGTTACACAAAGAAAATACCGTTTTCAGTAGAAAAACGTCAAATGAGTTCAGATTTTATCCCTCAAAAGGAACTTTTATCGTTTCTCCAAATTAGGCTTAACTAACTTCATTTTACATCTTTGTTATTGTTCTTAGAATAGAATTGCTTTGCCTTTTTTAATTTAAATTTCTTTTAGCAAGTGCAATTTATGTTTCAACAGTTACACTTTAAAAGAAGTTTATTTTATTGTGCTTTTTTATTTAAGCTCCGCGTTAAAAGCTTTTGGCTTAACTTTTGAACTTTTAAGGGGATTTGAGAATTTTTATTAACGTAATAATGTTCGTTTTTGTTTTTTTTTATATAATTATATTTTCTTGGGGTCGTCGTGGCCCAGAAGCACATGATTGCGATTGCAAACGCGATGGTTGTTAGTTCGATTCGAAGGCCTAAATTAAAATAAAATAAAATAAGTTACAGAAGCAAGTTTATCTTTGTGTGTTATAAGTGCTTTAACTTACTAAATTCCATATATCTGCTTATTAATATTCACATGTTTTTTGTACCAAGACAATACCCCTATTGATACAGGCGAAGAGAATAAAATAATATGTATTCCCAACACTCCATTCATATTGAGAAGTTGTGGATCGGCGGAACTAAACGCCGTAGCATGTCTAATAATTTATTTATTGAAACATTTGACTCTATTTCGTACTATTTCTCCCTAAACAGCACCAGAAGAAGGTCCAACATCAGTAGAGTGTGGAGGTGTTACTTCAACAGCGTTACGTATAAGTTGGCAGCCGATACCTCCACATAAGCAGGCTGGAGCTTTAATAGGATATTCCGTTTTGTATGCTGCCCAAGGTTGGTTGAATTATTATTATTTATGTAGAAAATATAGTGTGAACCAAGTCTGTATAATCATAGTATATTAAAAAAAGATTTTTTTTCTTATATATTTTATGATTTATGTAGACATTAAAAATGAAATAAAAATTAATGATCATTATTCATAGTCTAAAATATGATTAAATTAATGATGAGTAATTACACCATCGCATTCTAAGTTTATTAAAGTTCAGTCATTTGAAAACTTTACGAAGTACAGAAGGAGTAACAATGTGAACCATTTTAGACTGTACAATTAATTTATAATTTTAGTAAACAACTTATGTCTTTAAAAACATATTAGTCGTTACGAAATTTTAGTTACAGTGTTTAAATATACAATACAATTTAAAATCAGCTTCACGTTGTATCCCGCATACAGCAGGGTAGGCAGAGGGGGCCTAGTGTTAAGACACTCTGTTCCCTACTTTCTGCCGAATTCTGGAGGCGTCGCGTGTTGAGTGGCAGAACTCAACGCCGCGCTTAATAATAACTTTAACAGATTATATAATATGGTATCTTATTTTTTATTATTTATAATAATACAAAAAAAACTTTTAGGTCGCCAATGGCAAAATTCCACATCCCTAGTAACAGAGTCGAGGTTGCAAGGGCTCATAAAGTACACAAATTACACAGTGAAAGTGGCTGGTTTCTCCAACTACGGAACGGGGCCGTATTCCTTTCCCATTGTGTGTTCTACTCTACAAGATGGTGAGTGTTTGAGAGATGGAGAGTTATTGTTTAAATTTTGATTTTGTATGGAGAATCTTTTGTTTTTTATAGCTTAAGTGGTAATTCTGTTAAGTTATTTTTTGTGTAGAATATGGTGGTTGCGTTTATTTGGCAGTATGGTGGTTCTGTGGGGTAGTTGTGGTTGTGGGTTCCATTCTCACTTGGGGGTTAACAATGATAAAGTTTTTTTAGCAGTTACAGGAACGTTTAATAAAAAATAAATTGTAGTATATTATTCAATAACGAAAAGAACGAATTATTATAAATTTTAAAACTCATAATTAAAAAACCCTATTTTTTAAAACATAATAACGAAAATTATGTCTATTCTTTAAAAAAATACTATTATTACATATATATAGATGTATCACAAAAAACATTAATTTATGTCTCACATAGTCCCCGACGCGCCGGCGGAAATTAAATTGCTATCGCAATCTGTCTCAACGCTCCTCGTCAGCTGGAAGAGACCGAAACAGAGGAATGGCAAGCTGCTCCATTACACAGTGTACTGCAAGCCTACTGCTAGGTGAGTTGGGTATATATATTTTTAAATATTATTAACTTAGTTTTTAATAATTATTAACAAAGAAAAAGTGTTATAACACTCCGTTCCCGATTCTCCACTGAATTTTGAAGGCATTGCATGTTCAGTGCCAAAACTCAACGCTGCGGGAAGCGAAGAAATGAAAATATTAAATATTTCATTTCCTCGAGTGTTAATCGAACCCACAATTTGTGGTGCTTGTGCCACCACTAGCCTAGAATGACACAGTTTTTTTATTATAATAAATTTTCTAGTCTAAATTAGTAAAATTCATACAAATTTTCATAATTCATCCCAAACTACCATCAAGTCAATTTAGATGCGTAAGTACTTAGTAATTACGACGCAAAATTTAAGGCGTTCATTTATGTAAATGCTAGTTAAGTACGTATAATTCTAGCTGCGAAGTTTGTTCATTAACATTTTATTTAAAACGAACTTTTAAGAAGTTAGGTCAGGTTGACTCTTGATGCCATATTAGTGTAGTTTCAATACGTTTAATTTAAAATTATGGGGTAGTAATCCTACTATGGGATGCTAGGGGATATTTGTTTATTATATTATGAGACTTGGGAACCATATGTGCATGTATGTTTAAACTATAATTTTTAAAATATGCATTGTCGTCTCATTAGATTTTATCTACACACAAACTACTTTAATTATAACACGAGTAGGTTACTTACTTTCGATTTCCTAGAAGTGTTTGATATTATTTTAAGAGTATGTCTAATTAAAAATTTAACTAGACCAAGGTAGTTTAAATAGAATGTTTCAAGTATAAAGAGTGTGACGTATAAATACAAATGGGAATCGAATCCATAACCGTTGTATTGAGTATGACTCTTGTGTCTGACTTTCACGTCTATTGAAAATCAGAATAATAAAATTTTTAACGTAACGTGAATGTAGTTATCATTGAATACATAAAATGATAACGATCGAAATCCTCCTTAGTCTTTCGTTAAAAAAAGTAAAATTATACGCATCAAAGCATTCTGCTGGGGGGTTACATTATTTCCACACGTGTACATATATTAAGGTAAGCTACGGTCGACGAGTCGTGGCTCCTCTGAAGTTACTCGTAGCTATAGATGACTGTGAAAGTTGGATTTTTTTTACTTTTTAACCCTTTTTTCTCAAGTAAATAATGTGTATAAATTCGGAATTTCTTAAAACTTAAACTTTAGAGGGGCAATGACTCGTCGACCGTACGGTACTTATAATACGTCCAATTTTCAACTCTAAAAGTTAGGACAAATTTGGACGTTTATCCAGTTTAAATGTGTCACATTGTGGTTTTAATTGAAATTTGTAATCTTCTATAGAACATTCTTACTCAAATTTCTAGTCCGTTGATCCTATCGGGTTAGGTATTGTCGTTAGTCTTTTCAGTCTAATTAAATATCTAGAATATTTTTTAAATAAATGTAAATGCCATTTTAAGTTATCGTCGTAGGCTGTCGCCTTATTGTTAAAGAACTATTTTTATTTTATTTGAGTTACAATATAATTGGCCTAGACTTCCTCTGCCTACCCTGTTATTCACGGGATAAATCGCGAATCTATTAAAAGATATGCTTTTTCCCAGCAAATTCATCGTTTTCAATTCCAAAAAGGTAAATTCACCACCTAAAAAAACATATTTTCCTTAACTAGCAACGACGGTCCACAAATACACCGCGTAGACATAGAGTCCGACACGGAGCCATACGAGCAGACGCAAAGCCTGGAACTGAAGGGGCTATACGAGGGGCGCCAGTACGACGTGTGGGTGACCGCCAGCACCGCTGTGGGGGAGGGGCCCGAGACCAGGCGGGTGACCGGCACGCCGTCGCAGAGGGGTAAATAATATTTTGTTTAATTATTATTTTGTATTTTTTATTTAATAGGTACACTTTTGATTGAATCACACGCAATGCTTCGAAAAATTTGATGGAACAGCGCAGTACGGAGTGTTTTAACATTAGGTTCCCTCTGTCTACTCTGATGTGTGGGAGATCCAGGGTGAAGATGATTTATTTATTTATTATGTCACCTTTCTAATAAAAAAAAATAGATCACAATCAGTTCAATCGTGTGGGAGATACGAAGCCACAGATACAGACCTACAGACATACAAATATGTCAAACTTTTAACATCCAACTATACGTCGGGGGTTTGTTTTATGAGAAATGAAAATTGTAATAAATTCATTCCCCCGAGTGCGCATCGAACTAACAACCAGTGCGTTACAGCCACACTCTTGAGCCTTTGCGTTACGATGGCCTTCTAACAATAAGCTTTATTGCAAAAAAAAACACTTGTCTCTCAACTGAGCTTCCAGAATATAATACATTTTTTTTTGTAAAAGATCTACTAACATTCGTCAAATAAAACTAAATTCCTTCTTAAGTGTACAAAGATATTTTTGTAACCATTTCTTCTCTCTTCAAAGCTTTTATAATAATACCAATTTGAATTATTATAGCGTAATGGAAGTTGTCCATTTATTGTAATTTGCTTAATATCTGTAAAATAATATCATATTTTACACTTTTATTTCTTTATAAATGTTATAAAATTAAACAGTTTATTTTAAAATGCTAACCTACCTGAGGCTAGTTAGAATTGGAAAAATATTTTTGTATAGAATAATTAATTTATTCAAAAAGGCATACGAGTATATTACATAATGTTAATTGTTTAGCGACGGAAGCAATATTAAAAGTTTGACATCTGTATGTCTTTCTATAGCATCGTAGCTCCTAAATGGATAAAATAATTTACATTTAGTTTGGCGTTTTTTTTTTTTAAAAGCTGACTACGAATCAAGAAACTATTTTCATCCTTTCGAAGATTTTTTGCTTTTTTCCAATTGGTTCTTTAATTTCGGAGCTTTTTGTGTCAAGAAAATGTAATGGTCAATGGTGTTTGACCACCCAGTGGTGGCGGGCGTGTGGTCGCTGGGCGGCGCCGTGGTGGTGGCGGTGAGGCGCGCGCTGCCGCTGGCGTGCCGCAGCGTGGGGGCGCCACCGCCGCGCACCGTGTGGTACCACAACCACAACATCATCACCCACCACCCCCGGTTCACGAGGAACAAGGATGACAGCTTGCTGATCAAGAGTAAGTCATTATTTACTGATGTTCATATTATGTGTATTATAGAGATATTTTTTTATGTAAGTAATTTAATTACATGTTTTGTGTAAGCATTTTTTATATTAATTAACAATCGACCTATCACTAGAATGGTTAATAAATGGTGATGAGGAATAATAGATGACGAACAACGGATTATCGGAGGATTTTTTACTAATATTTAACTTTGTGATTTTTTGATAATACATTAAATGATATTTATAATATTGTTTATTCCTTATTTTACTTGTATTATTAGATTCTTTATATTTAATTTATATTAAAAAAAATTATGGGTTATATGTGTATGTTTTATATAAAAACTAGCGACCCCCTTGCGGCTTCGCCCGCTTTTACTACTGGATTATTCATATAATGTATGTTTGCAAAGCACTTAAGATAATGTGAAAATTAATTAAACTCTAATGCAACCCGCATTTTCGTAGTTTCAATAAGGATTTTCCAATTGTTTTACTCGGAAAGGATTTTTTAGTAGGTACCGTAATTTTAAATCTGTGCTACTAATCTTTTCAAGTACTTATTAAAATATATTTAAATGACTATTTTTAGATAGTTAAATAACTATTATTAAACGGAAGAAATTATAAACAAAAGCCTACCTACAATAACTACTACTAAAAAATATGAAACCAAATAAATCGCGCTGAAATAATACATTCAACTCCAATTATCCAATACGTGCAAACGCATCTAAATCTTCGTTGCTATGCCTCTATAACGGGCGGGTTTTTTTTTTGAGCTTGTGGTTAATGCTGAAGAGGGTATTCTGTCCCTGATGAAAAGCAAGCACCACGTGGCTGCCTGTGAGGAAAATTAAATAGAATGCATTGGCCGGGAATCGAACCCGGGCTGCCCGCGTGGCAGGCGAGCATTCTACCACTGAACCACCGATGACTGCTCATGACGCGCTTGTATAAGCAAAACGTCGCGGGGCGCGTTTCGCAGCAAGGATATTTTGATATTGTAACAACTTCTAAAGTACTTATTAAAATGAAAAAACAGTAAAAGACAGTTTTGATCTACATTAAATGGCCAACGTAACTAATATACTTATTTATATGCTGAGAGTAAGGGATAAGTAAAACTTGAGTCGGCACAGCTGATGAGTCAACGGCGTGATGTGTCAACAATTAAATGCGTTTTTCTCCAAAACTATTCGCAATTTCGAAATAGTGTATAAAGCAAATTTTATCTTCGTTTAACGTAGAAAATTAATAAAGTATTTTAAAGGATAAGGATTAATACCATTATGGAAAAATATCCCTCACAATAAAAAATATATTGAAATTACTACTTTAGACAGAAATATGATCACTACACGTTATCCTTAAAATATAAAAATATGCTGTCGCGGACTTTTTTGAAGATCTTTTTAAGAGAAATAATACTCCAGTACATTATTTTCATGTAGTACTTACCATTAAAGCAGCGCATGCGCGAAAGTGTCTCAACGGGTAGGACTTTATACACATTTATCGTATTTATGTTAATTTACATAAGAATGTACAAATAATAAACTATATATAAACCTTTCCTGAGAAATACTCGACCTAATGGTGAAAACTGCATCAAAATCCATTGGGTGGTTTAGAAGAAGAAGAGTTAGAAAGTTCAGACAGACACGAAAAGCGACTTTGTTTTATAAGATACTAGCGACCTGCTCGCGGCTTCGCCCGCCTTAACTACTGAATTATTCATATAATGTATGTTTGCAAAGCACTTAAGATAATGTGAAAATTAATTAAAATTAAACCCTAATGCAACCCGCATTTTCGTAATTCCAATAAGGATTTTCCAAAATAAACACAAATAAATAACACAATCTAAATCTTCTTCGCTATAGAGGCAGGCGGGTTTTTTTTGAGCTTGTGGTTAATGCTGTTAAAACAGCGATACCGGTTGGGTAGGCACTACGTGGCTGCCTATGAGGATAATTAAATAGAACGCATCGGCCGGGAATCGAACCCGGGCCGCCCGCGTGGCGGGCGAGCATTCTACCATTGAACCACCGATGACTGCTCATGACGCGCTTGTATAAGCAAAACGTCGCGGGGCGCGTTTCGCAGCAAGGATGTTTTGATATTGTAACAACTTCTAAAGTACTTATTAAAATGAAAAACAGTAAAAGACAGTTCTGATCTACATTAAATGGCCAACGTAACTAATATACTTATTTATATGCTGAGAGTAAGGGATAAGTAAAACTTGACTCGATACAGCTGATGTGTAAACGGCGTGATGTGTTAACAATTAAATGCGTTTTTCTCTAAAACTATTCGCAATTTCGAAATTGTGTAAAAAGCAAATTTTATCTTCGTTTAACGTAGAAAATTAATAAAGTATTTTAAAGAATAAGGATTAGTACCATTATGGAAAAATATCCCTCACAATAAAAAATATATTGAAATTACAATTTTTAGACAGAAATATGATCACTACACGTTATTCTTAAAAGATACGAATATGCTCTCGCGGGCTTTTTTGTAGATCTTATTAAGAGGAACAATACTCCAGTACATTTTTTTCATGTAGTACTTACCATTAAAGCAGCGCATGCGCGAAAGTGTCTCAACGGGTAGGACTTTATACACATTTATCGTATTTATGTTAATTTACATAAGAATGTACAAATAATAAACTATATATAAACCTTCCCTGAGAAATACTCGACCTAATGGTGAAAATCGCATAAAAATCCGTTGGGTGGTTTAGAAGAAGAAGAGTTAGAAAGTTCAGACAGACACGAAAAGCGACTTTGTTTTATAAGATATAGGATAGGAAATTACATAAAATTAAATCGTTGAAAAATTTACATTTTAAAATATAAATAATTGTATTTATTATTTATTTTTCCATTTCTTCTAATTTTTAATTAAGAAATGATCTTACGTTTAATCTTTATCGCGGAGACTTATCCTTCAATTAACGTAAGGAGCTTAAGAGCAACTTGACATAAAATGAAGTAGAAACGAGTTTTTTAATTCCCATTTGAAATGAGATCTACTTTTGAAATATACAGGATGTATTCGAAAAGGCATTCGTGGTACAGTGGCATAGTTCGATTCCCTTTGGGGTAAATGAATTATTTCGTATTTTCATTTCTCGTTCTGGTAGCAAGACAAAGCATAGGGTTGAATTCCGCCACTCAGTACGCAATGTTTCGAAAATTCAGTGGTGGGTGGGGAACGGAGTGTCTTAATAGTAGGTTCCCTCAGCCTACCCTTTTATACGCAGAATATAATAACACTAGGTTCCCTTTGCCTACTTTGCTAAATGGGGCATACATTTTGTATATAGTAATATCTACATTTTTTTTCAAACAGGCATAGATCAATCGCTAAGCGGGAACTACACGTGCCTAGCGAAAAACCTCTACGGTTCGGACTCGGTGGTGTATTCGGTAAAAGTTTTACCGTTACCGGACCCTCCAAATTTGAGAACGACGCCATATAAAGACTCAATTGTCGTTGAATGGGATGAAGTGAAAACTGTTAATGATTCTATGGCATATGGAATAAGTGAGTATTTTTTCTTATATTTTCATTCATGTTATAAGTTTTTGCATAGTCTGGAAAATGTTGAGAATGACAGCGTTTGATTGTTATTCGCCATGATTGCAGGTTCGATTTCAACGAGAGTTTGATTATAGTACAAAAAAAACATTTATTCGTTCCGTTTAGATTGAAAGAGAAAGAGAAAGGAACGATTTGTCACTATAATTTCTATTCTTTACTTACATATATTCAAAAGAACATAAATCATAAAATAACCACTCTTCTCAAGTTCCACTAAGAGAAGCCAATATAGACTTAAATGAAGTTTGTTTAACGCTAAGACTATTGGACGAGATCCAAAGCTAAGCCATTTGCATGCTAATGCTCTAACAGCTTGCACTATAAGTTGATACACTTAGTGACACTCGTGTCGCTTTGGATATGCAACTATTATGTACATTGCACATTTATAATATGCATATACGTGTATTATACACATAAATATATTATACACATTGCCCAAATATTATTTACGCTTCTAGTTATGTTAATAAGGGTGATATTATTAATAAGTGAAACTAGTTCAGTAAGAACTGTTTCTTGCTACATAACTAGTTATTAAAAATTAAATATTTAATATTTTCATTTTCTCACTCTGGCAACGAGGGAAAGCACGAAAAGAACGAACTGCCTTAATGGAAACGGAATGTCGTAATACTAGGTTGCCAGGTTCCCTTTGCCTACCCTGCTAAGTGCGAGATATAGCGTTAAGCTAAAAAAATTAACAGGAAGAGAGGAGAATGGGCCATAGTAGGAAAAAACATTATTGTATTCGTTACTAGTTAATTTTTTTTCTTCTTGTATATTTTTTTTTTACTTTTCAATGTACATTGAGTTTTAGTACGATAATAATTCACGTAATACATAATAATGTAATAGTTCAAAAAGTAAAGTAAGAACAAAAATGAGTACTTTCTTACGTTCTTACTTTACTTTTTGAACTTTATATAAAGTACAACACAAGCTTAATTGGGTGGTTATTCACAAGAATTTAATAAAATCATGTTAATAAAATCAGGTTATAATCTGACATGGAGAGAGGAGGACGGTCCATGGCAGGAAGCGTGGCCAGCAAGGGAAAGTAGGATAAGCGGGATACAACAACACTCTTTATCCGGGTTAAAGTGCGGTACTAAATATTCTATCCGAGTAACAGCGACAGATAATGTTGGAACTTCTGCCCCTGCACATGTTGATGTCATGACGCTTGGTGGAGGTGAGTAATATTTTTTTTATAAACAAATATAATATTTAAACTTAATCTGCCCCAATATCCGTTCTAACTACTGACTGACTAGTTTTGGAGTCATACAACACATATGTACATGTAAACGTATAACCAAGGCAGATAATGTTAATATTATCTGTGACTGTTAATTTTATCTGTGACTGTCCATTTTCATTAAAAAAATATAGACTTCAAAAATTTCAATATATTTAAAAATAATTTAAAAAAACCATTTTTATTTTATTTTCAACCCCACCAGCCCCGATATCCCCTCTAACCACGGACTGGTTGTGGAGTAACGCGACACACATATACGTACAACTGAGCGGGTGGGACGACGGCGGGTGCGACGTCACCAAGTGGGACGTCGAGTATCGCTTACTCGGGAGTAGCTTTTGGCATCGCTCTGAGAATTTAGCTGTGAGTTCATTTGATTATAGTACAATAGATTTTAGTTTAAGTTGCAGAGTACAACGTGATTGTAAACGTGACGGTCGTGGGTTCGAGTCTCGATCGGGGGAATGATCTATTTTCATTTTTACGCTGTGATAAGAGGACAAAGGGTGGCGAAAGGGTGGCGAAAGGCAAAGCGAAGCCAATGATTTCAAGAATTTTGTGTTGAAATTTTTATAATTATATTTTTTTCCAGACAATGGATATGAACCTAGGCTGGGGCTACATAGACAGTCCCATGTCGTACCAGTCGCCCCCGCGGTCGGTACAGTCGTACGCAGTGGGCTCACTGTTGCCGGCCAGCTGGTACCAGCTGAGAGTCACTGCCTCTAACGACGCGGGTTCCGCGTCCACTGTTTATACTTATGCCACTAAGACTTTGGATGGGGGTAAGTTTATTAGTGATTTTTATTAGTTCTTTAGTCCAGTGATTTCTTATTTTTTTTCTTTTCATAGTAACTGTCCATTTAAATTTTTGTTTAATTTTTGTCTCAATTGACTTAACCTCTTTAGTAATGATCTTTGATTATCATCTATGCACCTTACAATTTTTTTCTGTAAAGAATATTAACAACGACACTGAAATATAGAAGTTTTTTATAACATGTAATCCAAGTTATATATATACTATAACCAATTTTATTTACGAAGTTGACCAAAATATCAGTTCAATGAATGAAAAGAGAACGAATAACTTTTAAAAGAAGAACAACTTAATTATGAAAAAAACATGGTCTTCATACTCGTATTACAAAAAAATAATTAATCAATGAAAAAATCTTATATAAAATGTTTTAAGTATTTTTTAATCAAAATAATGAAACAAGGTAAAATTAAACTTCACCCCTTCTCATTAACGAAACTTTGATTTAAGCAATATGAAAGTTGAGACAGTAAATCGATGTCGTCCTCAACATTCATTATGATACTGAAATCAAATTTTGATCTAAACTTTTGTCATTATGTACAGGATTTGGAGCTTCTAAGCGGGGCGTATTAAAATAGTTTAAAAGTTTATTTTGATATGCAATTTAATTTGTTTATACACACACCGTTAGTAATATTCCTAGCTTCAGTAGAATTTTCAGCAGGATAGGAGAGAACTTAGTGTTACGAGTAGATCACTTCGTTTTTCATTTTCCACCCGAATTGGAAACATTGTAAGTTGAGTGGTGAAGTTTAACGCCGCACTTTGTTTTACTAGGAAGAGAAAAAATATCTCGAGTTGAAGTGGAATATACAACTACCACGCTTATATTCAGGAAAAAAACTTGTTGGAATTCCGCTACAAATATTTAATAATAAAAAAATATTTATTAATGAAATAATATATTTTTTTATATAAATGAAAACATTTTAACAAAACCAAAAAAAAAACTGTTATACCTACAGAAAAAATGGTAATAGCAAAATTTTAATGCAGCAGCAAAATCAAACTAGCGCTGAAGCTAAAACTTAATAAGCGCCCGAGAGCTTAATTAGTAATTTCTCTTAGTGCCGCGCTGGAAATCTTGAAATTTCTATGTAAGACAATTTGTGAACAGCTGGAAAACTTTGTAATAATGTTTGTATTTTAACTAAAATACTTGTTTTAACATTACTTTACTTAACTACGTAATTATAATTATTTATTATCGTTTAAATTTTGATTTGCCCATGTCATGTGGAGTTCTTCTTTTGCTTATTTTCAAATGATATAAAAAACTTGATAATTTGTGAGATATATATATATTGTACCGTATTGTAATGGGCTACAAATTTACTAACAGTGTTTATTTTTACACTAATTTTAGAAGAAATAGGACCGCCGTCGGACTTCTTCGATCTCAACATGCTGGTCATAACGTGTAGTTCTGTTCTTCTTGTCATATGCCTCGTGGCCTTCACTTGTATATTATTGAAGAGAAGGTAAGTGTATTATAAAAATATATTATATAAATATAAAAAAAAACCTAAAATGAGTAACTAAATTGATTAACAATTTAACTAAAAGTGACTCATTTAGTATTTCTTTCTATCTGTCCAATAAAACAGAAAAAAATCGTGAAATTAAAAAAAAACTTGTCATTATGTGAATAACATTTTTAATGATATTAATCTGTATAAAATATGTATATAAGACTCCTTTGAAATATTTTTGCTGAAATTGTAAACGTAATTTGAATAATCCATCCTCCCTTATTATAAAAGAGGACAGGACTTTGGAAAATTTCTTATTTTCTTACAAACAAATTGTATTATTCAATTGCTTTAGCAACGTCAGTTAAATAATATTTCATATTTATAATTTTTTTTTTAGGAAAATTGTATTATTCGTAATTGTATAATTTCTTTTAAAGAAACTTTATCTTACTGTTTAATTATAACAATGATAAAATAATTGGGAACTTTCAGCTTCCGATGCAAAAAAGTTTTCTATAGAATTTACTGTAATCAATCTTTTTAAATTAATGTCTTTAAAATAACTTGTTTTGAATTTGTTTGTTTGGGGGCTTTCCTTTTTCAAATTCAAAACTCATTGCAAAGACTTTTTTGAAAGAATATATTTTTTCAAGTCAAACTATATACATTATTAATTCAACTCTAATAAATAGTTAAGTTAACATAAAAGCATAGAAACTAAATGAATATATATATTTTAGACAAAACTTCACATCACAATATCGTCATTCAATAACCGAAGAAGTGAAATCGAGGAATGAAAGCATCGCCTCACATTCAGAACATAAAGAAAGATACGCGCACACCCCTCGAATATACACTTCTCCTGTACATCCTAGGAAGACTAATAAAAATGGTAAGTTGTGAGGAACGGAGTGCTTTAACACTAAGTTTCACGAATTAGCTATAATAGTTATAATCTATACATTAGCCAAATAATACAAAATCTTAACATAAATTGTAGCCTATATATTATTCTGATTTATATGCTATATTACTATTAAGTTTTATCTAAATCTGTTCAGTAATTTTAGCTTGAAAATGAAACAAACGTCCGTCCCCAGCAACTTTCACATTTATAATATTAGTGGGATAGTAAAATATAATAGGATTTTTGAAGATTATTATTAAACAAGCAATTATGACAAATAAACTTTTTAACTATTAATATTTTTCTAACAGAAATGTTCGAGATAAGTCCTTACGCGGAGTTCGCGTTGGGCTTCCGAACATTCGAGCACGCCGAGAACCAGGATCTGCCGCACAGGTTGCCGGCGCGACCACGCTTCGATACTGGTAAGTCTATTTTATACATTTTGTTATAAAAATATTGTAATTTAATTAAATTAATTTACTTAATGCTCGTATTTATTAACTGCTCTTAACTCTAAGATCGATTTTGATGTGTCGTTTCAATAAATTATGTATGACAGTTGTTGACCTTAATCTGCTTAAAATTTTATAAAATTTTATTTTATACATACTAGTTATGTTGTCAATGATTCTTCTTTAAAATAATTTCACAAAAGCCTTCTCAGAAATGTCTTTAGCCTTTTTTGATGACAAAAAATCAATAGTGATTTGTCACTTATAGATCTTCATGCAAGTGGCACTCCATGAAGCTATAAAATAATATAAATGATAGCAACAACAAACAAACTAACTATTTTATGATTACTTCAGAACTATTCAATTAAATATATTATATTTCAAATATATTGAGTTTATTTACAAAGCGTTTTGGAAACGAAAACAAATATTTTCAGTACATTTGCACTAATTATTATGAAAGTATTTAATTATTATGAATTTATCTGAAATATTATTTACATTAATATTAAAATTATATTATTTACATTAGTATGTTTATGATAAATAATGATGAAATAATATTATTAGAGATTTTCTGTTAATTAGTAGTGATGTGTCCTATGTTTGACTGTCTAGAATATAATATTTATTTTGTTAAATTTGATATAGTGTGCCGCAATTATAGGAGTTGGTAGAGGGAACCTGGAAACCTAGTGTTATGACATTCCGTCCCATTAAGACCCTGTTCCCCGTTTTCACTGAATTCTTGAGACATTGCTTGTGGAGTGGTGGAACTCAATGCCGCGCATGGCCTCATTAGCAAAGCGTGGAAATTAAAATAATCGAATAAAAAAAAAGTAAATATATCAAAATGTAAAACTGATCTAAGATACAATGCTTTTCTTTTCTTATTCTTCGCGGTCCTTTTATATAATTATGTCATTATTATCCTTAGACGACGCGACGTTTGATATTTAAGAAATGTCGATTGTAGACAATATAGAAAAAAGTTAATATTAGATATTTTATGTTAAATTCCAATTGACCAATATGATTAAAATATAAAAGAACATATAATGCAATAATACTGTCACTATAAGAATATTTTTTTCTTATATAAATCGTAACATAGGATAAAACGAAAAGCTTCCTCGCTGTTCACGCGTAAGTTTTTAAGATACGCAATAAATTTTAACCAGGATTTTCACCAATATGCTTGCATAAGAAACTAAATAGTGAAATAGCCATAACTCTTAATACAACGCGGACGGAGCCGCGGGTGTTACTCTAGTAAAAAATGAATGAAAATTATAATTCATAACAATTTAACATAACAACGTGAAAACTTATCGTTTCACCAAAACATATAATTTAACTTGAGATAAAGTTTCGACCGACTTTAACTATAGGTGTATTACACGAGGCGTAAAAGCTGTGAATTTAATTTAGCAATTACCTAAATACTTTACATAATAACATCTTTTGAAAGAAAATTTAATATCGTCTTCTTATTTTTTTTATTTTTTAATGTAGTGGTTCCATTAAGTTATTTTCGTTATTAAAATTTTCATGGAAGTCCGGTAATATTACTTTTTAATGGATAGCTACGAATTTTTATAAATAAAAATGTAACTTTTTTCATGGAAATTATTAAAATTGTAATTTTTGATTAAAATTACATTCTAGTAACGTTTTAGAGTCTGTATCAAATACATAGAGGAACACTTAAAAAGAATATAAACGTTCCAAAGGCAATTGCATTTCCGTAGGTAATTTAATGTGCAATTGGATTTTCTAGAGAATGAAATAATAATATTTTAATTTCTTAACGCTGGTAACGAGGCAATGTGCTGCGTTAAGTTCCACCATTAAGTTCCATCTACCTACCCTGATATGTGCGGGATAGAGCGTGAAACTAAAAAAAAACAATGTTACATTTATTTAAAATGTTAACATAAATATTTCAGAAACTCAGCCAATACATTTAATCAGACAACTCGATTGTGCTACGAAAGCGTTAAATGAAATAATGAATCTCCACAACCAAAAGTATTTTTTAAAAAAGTATTTGTATATTTTTTTACACAATATACTAGATTATATTTTTTTATATATACGTAAAAGTATTCTCTACTCTTCTGTGTGCGGGATACAGCGTGAAGCTGATTTGATTATTTTTTAAGAATAAAATAAATAATTATTTCTTTACGGTATCATATCCTATATCTTATAAAACAAAGTCGCATTTCGTGTCTGTCTGAACTTTCTAACTCTTCTTCTTCTAAACCACCCAACGGATTTTGATGCAGTTTTCACCATCAGGTCGAGTATTTCTCAGGGAAGATTTATATATAGTTTATTATATGTACAATCTTTTGTAAATTACCATAAATACGATAAATGTGTATAAAGTCCTACCCGTTGAGACACTTTTGCGCATGCGCTGCTTTAATGGTAAGTACTACATGAAAAAAATGTACTGGAGTATTGTTCCTCTTAATAAGATCTACAAAAAAGTCCGCGACAGCATATTCGTATTTTTGAAGGATAACGTGTAGTGATTATATTTCTGTCTAAAAATTATAATTTCAATATATTTTTTATTGTGAGGGATATTTTTCCATAATGGTATTAATCCTTATCCTTTAAAATACTTTATTAATTTTCTACGTTAAACGAAGATAAAATTTGCTTTTTACACTATTTCGAAATTGCGAATACTTTTACAGAAAAACGCATTTAATTGTTGACACATCCCGCCGTTTACACATCAGCTGTATGTTACTCAAGTTTCACTTATCCCTTACTCTCAGCATATCAATAAGTATATTAGTTACGTTAGCCATTTAATGTAGATCAAAACTGTCTTTTTCATTTTAATAAGTACTTTAGAAGTTGTTACAATATCAAAAAATCCTTGCTGCGAAACGGCTCGCCACTCGCCATGCGTCCGCCGCGCCCGCCTGCCTTACACGCATCGGTGGTTCAGTGGTAAAATGCCCGCCTGCCCACGGGCGGCCCGGGTTCGATTCCCGGCCGATGCATTCTATTTAATTTTCCTCACAGGCAGCTACGTAGAGCTTGCTTTTCATCAGGGACAGGATACCCTCTTCAGCATTAACCACAAGCTCGAAAAAAAAAACCCACTTGCCTCTATAGCAACGAAGATTTAGATGCGTTTGCACGTATTGGATAATTGGAGTTGAATGTATTATTTCAGCGCGATATATTTGGTTTCATATTTTTTGTAGTAGTTATTGTTAGGTAGGTTTTTGTTTATAATTTCTTCCGTTTAAAAATAGTCATTTAAATATATTTTAATAAGTACTTGAAAAGATTAGTAGCACAGATTTAAAATAATATATAAAAAAACAGTAATATAATAGATTCAAAGTTTTTATTTGTACCAAATGCATTATTCTCTTGAACGGCACACGCGCCGTGTTTGATACATCGGATTTCCAATTTCCAAGGCTAACTCCCACAGTGACATCGAGGCGTACTGCAATCTCCGTACACAATGCTTGTTTGAATCAATTTAAAATATATCGTTGAATTTTTTTATTTTATTTTAAAGTATAGAATAGAATTGCTATTTTGAAACGGTTGAAATGTTAGAATAGACTGTGATGCAAGGGTTTAGAGTTTGAATCTATAATAATATGCGAGGCGTGAGATTGTTGTGAGTTCAGTTTCTACTCGGGGGAGTAAAATATTTAATATTTACACTTCTTCGCTTTGGTAACGAGGCAAAGCGCGAAGTTAAATTCCACCACTCAAAACGCAAGCGTCGAAACGTTATTTGTTTGTATAGAGTCTGAAAGAAGAAAGGAGGATCTACACTAGGTTCCAAGGTTCTCTCTGCCTACCCAAAATATAAACGGAAATAAATATTTCACATCCTCGAGTGGGGATCGAACCCACAACCGTCGCGTTACAGTCACACCCTTGTGCCACTACGCCATGACGACTATTTCTCAATACATATAATTGTAACCAGATAGCAAAACTAAGCTCCAGCTACAGTATACAAAGCTTATCGTATTCCTTTGAAATATGATTTCCACACTAATATTGATTGGGATGTCGACGTCGAGTTTGCCTCATAGTAACTCAATTATCCGCCTTTCGACAGAAATACTATTTGTTATTTATTTATATCTAATATACTATATATTGTTTATTTTTATTTTTCAAGCGATGTGTCCGTTCTCTCAGAGTACAAGATTATATTTAATTATTATTTACATTTTTTTAAAAGGAACCTGGTAACCTTTATTACCTATTAATACACTCCGTTCCCATTAAGACATTTCCGTTCCACACTAAACACTGAAGTCTGGAGGCATTACGTGTTGAGTGTTTGCCTTGTCACCAGAGCGAGAAAAATGATAATATTAAATATTTCATTAAATATTTCGAGTGGGATTTCAAATTTCATAGGATATAATGTAACAATTAAGATTTCATTGATTTTAAAGCAACACATTATAAATATTAACAGCTTTATAATAAATCCCTTTAAAAATACGTTGTATATTGTCATTTGGCTTTAGGACATTTGACAATAGAAGAATAAGTATAAGCCGACGAAACTGCCTTTAGGTTGTTGATATACCTACTATATAATATTTTTAACATACCTACTATCTTTCTTGAGATTTGAACCCGTAATAACCATCGTGAACTTTTCCCTTTTTATCTAAAAACAGCAACAAAATTACTTTCGAAGCTACCCAAACGCGTTCTGTACATACTACGTAACGTTCGTTATACATGAGTACACAATATCGATTATGTAAACGATTTTCATTTATTGATAAAATCTTTACCCCGCCTTTATGAAGCTGTCAACAAAGGCAATTTCAAAAGTTTCATTTATCGTATCTCGAGCTCCATCGCCCACTGGATACAGTTTATTTTTACACCATTGTACAAAGATAGGTACTGTATTTAACAGAGTTTTTGTATGTGTTAGTGTGTCTTTATCTTATCTATATATTTATACATTGCAAATAGTTTGTTTTCGTAAATATCTGAAACACAACTATTAAAATTTATTTTGTTCTGCATTGATAAATATATATTTAAAAAACTATTGTTTCAGTACGTTCATAGAAAACCCATAAAATCCAGGTAAAAAAAATCATTCTTAAATACGTTAAAAATACGTAATTTCCTAACCAGAAACTCTAATTAATTAGAAAACGTTCATCCAGTCTCGTTTCCTGCCTAAGAACCCGCGATACAGCATCAACATCAATCTTAATCTTATTTAATAAAATTAATGGTCCCGTTGTCTTATTTAGTTTCCTTTTCCTTCCTTTAACTTGTTATTTGATAAAAAGTGATCGATCACTCCTATAAATTGTTTCGTTTTAGTACTATAAAAGTAGTAGTAAAAATCTATGGAGTAGTTCGCTGTGTGAAAGTTTTGAACGAGGTCAAATGAAACTGAGTTGGGTTATACGGAAAAGTTTGAATAAGCTCTATTTTAATAGCTTTCCAAGCTTTATTGGATGTAAAATTATTATTTTAGTGACCATTTTGATAGGACTTTTGTCACCTAATTTCAAGTGAAAAAGAACAATATAAATTTAAAAAATGCTATCACCTTTTATTTCATGAAATCCAGCTTAAAAATATGTTTCTTATCAGCTTCACGCTGTAACCCGCACACAGCAAGGTAAGCAGAGGGAACCTAATACGACATTCCGTTCAACTGAGTGAGAATCGAACCCCCAACAGCTGTCAACATGCCATGATAAACCTAAGATATAAATACATACGAGTATAAATTTTTAAGAAAATGGAATTTGAACCCATAACACGCTGAAACTACACCATAACGGGCTCGTCGTCGTCTCTATGTAGGTACATATATGAGAGCTAAATGTAAATTTGGCGTACAAATTACTCTCCAACAAAAAATTGCCGCCTCGTATTTTCACACGGAATTTTCCCCAAACGTTATTTAACTTCGATCGATTTCAGTTATTTAATGTTGAGTGAATTTCTTAAATGGATAAATAGCGGAATGTCGTCAGAGAAAAATATTTTCTTTTATAGAATTTTCTCGAACGATCTTAAGAGCTATTTGAGTTGGCTTCGTGGTACTTTGGTGCTTAGTTTTAGCACATTTATTTTATTACCTAACATATATCGGTGGCTGGTATAGATTTAAGATGAAAAACTTATTTTTAATTTATTGCTTCGACTGGGAATTGAACCTGCAACCGTAGCGCTTACTCCAGGCCTCAATTAATGTAGAAATAAATAAATAAAATTAATGTATAGTATAACATACCTATGTATAATATTAGTTGGAATTTTACATGTTCTTCAAATTTAATTCTCTCTTAACAAGTTGCCGAGCACAGTAGTTTGTTAAATATTTTTATTGCCTTGAAGCAAGTGCTATTCTTGTAGTATAATGAAATAAAATTTTATTTTACTCCAGTGTTTTATGGTTGCGTAGTGTTTTTTATTATATAAAAGTAAAATGAAGTTTCAATTGAGTATATAAATCTTTTGTTTTAACAATATTTTTATATTTTCAAAACAATGCCTTCAGGATTCAGCAGAAAGTGGGGAACGGAGTGTCTTAGCACTAGGTTCCATGATTCAATTATTTGGAAAATGAAAAGCAGGTTTTTTTTATTATACTTGACAACGAACTAGTATTAATGAACACCTAAAATATAACCTGTCACTTTTCACTCATATTATATTTAACTTAACATTTCCATTTTGTTACAGAAACTAGTTTCCAAACTCGATCAGAGTCTGACGACAGTGACAGCACGTCCAAAGCGACTGTCTCTGGTATGCCGAGACGTGAGTATATGTTCAATAATATGGAAATTATATATAAATGTTATATATGAGGATATTATTTTGTATAGTTTTATGCTTATACTAAGTTATAGTAAGTTCAGAATTTAGCGGAATGTCGTAACACTTTTCACCTTTTACCTATCGGGCTAGGTGTAAGATAGAGCTAAAAAAAAGGTTATGGGGATTTGGGATTTTTAATAAGAGTCGTAGATTCGAAATCCAGTTTGGTCCAAAGCAAACACAGAACACAATTAACTATTGGTATAAATAACTAACTGTTACAGTTTATTCACGATTTTTACCTACAAATTTTTATAACAAATTTTCCTGAGTTTGTTCTGAAGTTCTTATTTTAACATTATTCCACACTAAGAATAGATAAATATTTTAAGAAAACAAATAATATTTGAATCAAACCCGCGCCCCTTAGACAATTTGCAAAAGAATCACTTCCACAGCACACATGTCTATTGAAAATTATGAAATTCAAAGAAAAATCTACACAACTAAATTACATAATATCACCTTTTATAAATTAATCTTACATCATAATTATTATAATAACTTAGAAAATACAAAACGTTTAGAAAAGAAAACATTTTAAGTTAAAAAGTTTCAAATTAGACAAAGTGTTTAAGTTATACAAACATTGTAACAATTTGATGTACGCTTTGAGAACCATTGTCTTTTAGATTCTCATTTATTTAAGTATTTAATTTTGTAGTTATAGTATAGGGGATACTTATGTTACAAAGATGTTGTTTTAGTATAATTCTAGCGATCTATATATATATTCTTTATTGCACATGTATAAATAGTAAGAAAACAGTTAAAAAGTTATGTTACAATGGCGGGCTTATTTCTGAAAGAAATCTCTTCCAGCCAACCTATGGAAGTGGATGAGTGCCAAACAGCGGAATAACAACACAGTGCAACACAGAAAAAAAAATTAAAATATCAGAAAAATATATATATTAACTAACACATTATAAACATAATACATGCTACAATATATATATACCTACACAAATTATAAATATATAATTATATAAACTGTTAAATCAACTATATATACATATACATACATATATGATACATACATAATATATACCCATACATACATACATATACATATAATATATACTAGAAAACACTGATTAAAGCTATGTCTAATTACTTTCACTTTTGAGCAAATGTTTTTTAAGTTTGGATTTAAATGAATTCAGGGAATGGCTTTTCTGAATAGGATTGGGAAGTTGGTTCCAAAGGGATGCGGCATATACAGTAAAGGATTTTTGAAGGTATTTGGTATTGCTCTTCGGTACGTCCAACATCGGGATGACATACGAACGCCTAGAGCGTGAGGGACAGGGAAGCAGATTAAAGCGGGAGCGCAGGTAAACAGGATAATTCATGTAATTCAGGATTTTAAAAAGGAATATAAGGATGTGCATATCACGGCGAAGGCGAATTGGGAGCCAATTAAGCTGAGCTCGAAATTGGGAGACATGGTCATACTTACGCAAGCCGTAAACAAAGCGTATGGCCAGATTTTGAAGACGCTCTAATTTGTTAAGTAGCTCCTCGGTCACATCCAAATAGCAAACATCGGCATAGTCGAGTATTGGAAGCAGAAGACATTGCGCTAGCATAATTTTGGTTTTGTGAGGAAGGAAGTATTGGAGACGCCTAAGAGTATGATAAGAGAAATGCATGCGCTTGCTGATTGAATTAATATGGGGTGCCCAGGTGAGGTTAGAATCCATTATAAGGCCTAAATTTCTAACATTTTCGCAAAAAGGAATTGTAACTCCCGAGTATTGAATCGCAGGGACGAGATACCAGTTGATTTTAGATCTGAGTCTGCTACTACCTATCACAATTGCCTGGGATTTTTTTGGATTGATTAATAAGCCGAAAGAATCAGCCCAAGTTTGTATAGCAGACAGATCGCTATTCAAACCTTCAATAGCTGCAGGCAGATCATTTAAGCCACAGTGACGATAAAGTTGCAAATCATCCGCATACAGATGGAAGGGAGAAGTAATGACTCCAGAGATGTTGTTAATAAAAATAGAGAAAAGAAGTGGGGAAAGAACGCCGCCTTGGGGAACGCCGGCAGTGAGATCAAGCCATGACGACGTGGTGTCGTCTGCTTTTATACATTGCCGGCGTCCGAAGAGGTAAGAACGGAACCAGCTTACAGCTTCGAAGGAAACATTGACTGCCCGAAGAGTGCCAAGAAGTATATCGAGGTCAACAGAGTTGAAAGCACTGCTGAAATCCAGCAGAACCATGACAGTGAGTTTGGTATTATCCATGGCACACCGAATGTCCTCCGTAATGTTCAGCAGTGCTCCCACTGTGCTGTGAGAAGGGCGGAAGCCGGACTGAAAAGGACATAAAAGATTGTTGGATGAGAGGAAAGAGTAAAGTTGGTTGTTGACTAAGGATTCAAGAACTTTAGAAAGAACAGGAAGGATAGATATAGGACGGTAATCAGTGACATTGGAAGCGTTAGAGATTTTAGGAAGTGGAATGACAAAAGCACTCTTCCACTGTGAAGGAAAGACATTGCGAGACAGTGAAAAGTTAAAAATGTGGGTGACCACTGGTGCAATGCTCTCCAACACGGGAAGAATCATCTCAAGACTGAGATTGTCACATCCGAAGGCTTTAGAGGAAATAGAGTGAACATACTTCTTGACATCATCTTGTGTTACAGCTTTGAAAGAAAAGGAAACTGAGTCAGGTGGGACAATATTAGACAAAAAAGCAAGTGTTTTAGATTTTAACTATGAGTCTATCGTAGCAGTACAGCATTTCACAGTAAACAAACTGCTTGTGGGTTCGATTCCCATCCAGGGGAATGAATCATATTTTCATTTCTCCACTAATAGAAATTGAATGCGGCGTTGAGAACCTCCATTCAATATATAATGTCTCAAATTTTAAGGAGAGAACTGAGTGTCTTGATATTAGGTTTTCACTACCTACCATTGTTAACCGTAAAAATGAAAATTACATATCTTACAACAATAGTACCCACCTACATACATAAATACAAACTTTATGATAAACAAGGAACATTTACTTTTAAATTACTTTACGTTTTTTAGAAACATTATTATTGTTAACGAATCGAAACGAAACGAATAACGAAACGAATAACACCATTGTTAACGAATTTTTCAATTTTGTTTTACTTATATGTATTTTTTTAAGTGCAATAAAGTATATATATACATTCTATATGCGAATTACATGGTGAAGCTGAAAGAAGAATGTACAGTTATTTTTGGAGTATAAATGAAGGAAGAATTCGGAATCGGTGACCTTAGTAGCTAGTATAACCTGGAGAAATTGCAAAAAAACTAAAAGTCCACTTCGGATTCATATCAATTGAACCACGTTTGTGTCGATGCAAGAGAACTAAAAACTCTTGTAGAGACTACTGGGCTTATCAATTTCGTTATCAATGTTTCTCTTTGTATTGTAAATACAGATAGCAATCTGTACTCCTAATACGTAATGTTAATGTTTTTAGTAGCTATAAGCTACGAACAAACTTATATAAGAACTGGGATTATTCCTTGTAAATGAAATAGAATCCGTAATAAATATTAATTAACCTAGTCTCATAGGAAACTTTTACTGTAGATCAATATTGCTTCAGTTTCCTCTTCTCAACTATTTTATGAGTGCGCTGGGAATAAACTATTAGATAATATTAAAAACAGTGCTTATATTTGCTTTTAACGAAGAGCTTAGTTTTAATGTAATGTGTCTAAAAAACGTAAAGTAATTTAAAAGTAAATGTTCCTTGTTTATTACAAAGTTTATATTTGTGTATGTAGGTGGGTATTATTGTTGTAAAATATGTAGTTTTCATTTTTTATAACTACTCGCTTTATCTCGTGCATAACTCTATATACAGCAGGGTAGGCAGAGGGAACTTGGGAACCTAGTGTTAACACTTCCATTCTCCACCTTCCCTCCGAATTCTTGAATTTAATGCCGCATTTTGTCCCGGTACCAGATCAAGGAAATGAAAATATTAAATATATAATTTCCAGAGAGCACAAGCGTGCGTATATATGCTCGCTAGATAGTGGGTTCGATTCCCACTAGAAGAAATTAAATATTAAATATTTTTATAAAATTATATAAAGCAGCGATTAAAAATAACTTAAATACATATCTTTCATTTTCCTTGGCTTTCAGCCAGCACCTACATATTTGAGCAATAAGGTCAAAGCGATTAAATAAATTTCGTTTGAACGGAATGCTGCGTTGTTATCACAAACGAAGCTATATTTGCTATCACATTAAATTTCATGACATATTTTCATTTCCCCGCTCTGCTAACAAAATAAAGCGCGGCGTTGAGTTACGCCTTTCAAAGCCAAATATATCAACAATTCGGTAGAAGAAAGGTACGGAATGTCTTAACACAAGTTACCCTCTGCCTACCGTAGGGTCTATGACGCGTATAATAATAAATCTTTAAATCAGTGGGAAGTGCCAAACGGAGTATCTATAAAGACTTTTCTTTTCTTTTCTCTACTTTCTCTGCTGTATGGGCAAACTTACTTTTCACTAACTAAGAAATAACCGTTCAAATCCGAGCTGACCTAGCATATTGAGAGTTCGGTACTAATTTTTGGATTGTATGTATTTTATTTGTCATTATAATATGCCAACTAAACCCATAAACTAATAGTTTTTAATTTAAAATTCCTATAATATTCCTTATTTCTTGGTAATATAATTCCTAGTACATTTCCAAAACTAAAGACAATCATTATTCACTCAGTTTTCATCTATCCTAACCCGCACATGCAAGTAAGTGCATAAAACAACTATCCCGCTGTTATCTCTGTTAGTCCATTCGTAGCTTTCAAAGCAAATGTATCGTAAATCTTCCTGTGCTGTACAGAGTGCTGGGCTCGCCTTGATTTACACGCTCACTACTGAATATAGCTTTGGAGTTGCTAGCATGGGAAATGTATTTGAAAATACTTTTTGAAATTGTAGGTAGTGTACTACTAGTTTATTGCTAGATTTTGTTTTTTTTTTGTTTTGTTTATTAAAACATAAACAAAATGTCTTTTTTAAGATAATTGTGAAATAATTGTGTGATATTTTAATTTTTTGTAAATTCTCGTTTATTTTGCATACCTCAGAGATTAAATTTTGCGAATACCAAAAATTATTAAGATATCATTTAGATATTTTACACGTTATTCGTATTATTTTTTAAATATTTATAGGTACAGGAAACTCCTTATAAATAGCAGCATAAGTTTCTAATAAGTAGAACTAATCTTATTCCTAGTTCAATAACATAATTTCTCTGGCTTCTAATATACGAGTAAATGCGTCAACAAAATCGATTAAACTACATTTCTATGAATTAACCGATTAACGTACTATATGGATGATTGAGTCAGTACTTTTGAGGTTTATTTCGTCTTTCATATATACTTCTTATAGTTAACACGTTAACTGCCATACGAGTATACTCGTAGTACTTTTTTTTTATGGCTATTGCCACCATACAAAATGGTAAGTACGTGTATACTCGTAGTTGGCAGTGGATCCTAGTTCTAACTACAAGTTTACTCGTAGTATGGCAATAAAATAGGATTTTTATTAGCTATTGCCAAACTACGAGTATAATTTTGAGAAAAAATCGCAAAGCAAACCCTAAAACTCTGTTGAGCACCAAACTGATAAAAGGCCAGATGATTACAAAGAGAACTAACAATATTTTCGTGTGCAACTGGAAGGATAAGAGAGAGGTGTTATGTATCTCTAATATGCATAAACCTATTCTGGTTCCCGTGCCAAATAAAAACGGTAGGGTTTCAATAAAACCTAATGTAGTTAGAGATTATAACAACGGAATGTCCGGGATCGATCTTTCAGATCAAATGCTCTCGTACTACTCAGCTCTTAGAAAGACATTGTTTTGGTACAAAAAACTAGCGATCCACATTTTTGAATCTTTCATTCATAACGCATGCATGATCTACAACCAACAAGCCAATCTTTCTCCAGAAAAGAAATTAGATGCTCTTTCGTTCAAAGATGAGGTTGTAAAATATCTTTTAGGCGAGAAATTCATAAAACACAGTCATCATGAGCAGAAAAAGCAAGTAGAATTACATTACTTAGAGCGTTTACCACCTACCCAAAAAAAAAAACAAAAACCGACGAAGCCGTGTCGTGTCTGCACCAAAGAAAAAAAACGCAAAGAAACAGTTTACTATTGTCCGGTATGCCCTGAAAAACCTGCCTTATGCGTTGAAAATTGTTTTAAAATTTTTCACTCCTTTGTGACTTCACAGTGATGTACCTAATTTTTTTTCTATTAAACTTAATTTTCTGATTTAAGTAATGTTTTATTCCAAATGCCAAAGAATTTAACCCCGTCCTCCTTACACGGCCACTGGTTTAAAATTCGTCAGAAATCGCATACAATCAACTACGAAAATACTCGTAGTTGGCGGTGCAGCCCAGATCATGTACTCGATTATACTCGTAGGTTGGCAGGCAACGTGTTAAGAGAAAAACAATATAAATTAAGTTTACTATGACGTTGACGTTGCATAAGTTATGACTTCAAATCTCATATAAATTATTTAAATATATTTTAACATGCCTATTCTAGTAGGGTAATGTGCTGTTTATCATTTTGTTATTTTTACCTAACCTACTACTGTATTTATGAAATGGTAATTTAGTAATAATAATGGTAATTTCAAATGACTTTAAATACAACATTCACATAAAGAAAAAAAAATGATTGTTTTATTTTTGCTAAATTAACTTTGATATTACCCGCGATAATTTTTGGTTCAATTTGCATTTGAAGGAATGATTATAACTAAAACATAAGGGGAGAAAAAGGATTGTTGGGTTTCGGTTTTATCTTTTGGAGTGGCCAAACGCACTCGTAGTAGTGAACAGACTATTGAAGCAGACACTATGTTTTTATTCACACATTAGATTGACAGTGAATAGTGTCTGAACACTAGATTTTTTATTAAAAAAAACTTGATATCAAAAGAGGTACAGTATATATATACATTTGTTTGTGATTCTTGTATACGTATTATGTTGTATATGTATCTACAAAACTGAGTAAAATTGCTCCGTGTAAATCACGTTAAGCATTTCCCGACAGAAAGATTTACGATACGTTTGTTTTGAAAGCTCTATCGGTTGGGCTGCAATGATAAACTTTGATTTGGAA
This sequence comes from Heliconius numata, assembly GCA_016802625.1. Lineage (NCBI taxonomy): Eukaryota > Metazoa > Arthropoda > Insecta > Lepidoptera > Nymphalidae > Heliconius > Heliconius numata. The sequence goes on from JAEBDU010013140.1 coordinate 1,009,673, forward strand.
AGAAATATTGTTAGTGTTTTAGTTAGATATATATTTTTATTACTGAAATATACTGGTTTAATAATAAAAATAAAGTTTTTTTTACGTTTTATTACTTAAAAAAATGAGATGAAAATACTTTCAATTTTAATTTTATCGTCAAGTTGTAATCGAATCTGTAACCAATGGATCTACAATCAAACAACTTCAAACCAGACCACGTTGCCTTTAATTTATAAACAACCATTTTTAAATACCGAAAAATTAAGCATTCAACTTCCTTTTTACTCAACTTTAATTTTTTTTGTTTATTTTAGTTGAAATGTTTCAGTGAATCACTATCTTGTATACGGTTTGTAAGCGTAGCTCGAAAGGCTTTTGTCTACTACAGTACAGTTAATAGGCTAAAGTACTGAGCGGTTTTGGAATTACGTTAAATGTACTCAAAACTCCTTTTACAGTGTTCTGTTTCATAGAGCTGCCTTAATATTCATTAAGTTTATTTTGTTTTCTATACAAATAGCAGTTTTTAATTAAAGTTGATTAAAATAAGGAATAATCTAACTTTATACTCGATTGATGTGGAATCTTACAAATTAAAAATAGTTTTGTTTGCCGATCTTAGTATAATAGTGCGCGTTAAGTAAAATATAGTTATATTTCACAAATCCTTTTATTTATATATTTTCAGTAGTAAAAAAATATATGAACATTTTAATTTCAATATTTCAGTACTAAAATGTAACGATATTACATTAATAACTTGCATGCAATTACTCAAGTTGGGCAACTTTGTTAATTTCAGTGTACTCAGTGCTGTGCCATCAAAAACTTTGTTCGTAAAAGCGCTATATATATGTATATAATAACACCTATATATGTTAGGTGATTTTTCAGATTTGTCTCCTATAATACAACGCCCTATTTACCTATTTAACTATATATATGCGGGATCGTTAAGCTAAAAAAATATTAGTTAAATAATTTAGTATCCAAATCTAGTCTGTTGTGTCTGTGTCTAGTTGTGAAGAAAATATTTCATTCCCCCGATTGGCAAAAGAACTCCCAACCAATGTTACTCCAATGTTATTCCGTTGCGCCACTACGGCCTTCAACTCTACTTATCTTTTATAAAATATATACCTTTATATAGGCAATTACCTCCACTTTATCTCTCAATACTTACATTTGGCTCTCGATGTGAACTTATCGTAAATCTCACAGTAGCGGATGCTGTGAACTTAGCTTGATTTATTTGAGAACGTTTCTAAGATAACGTTTTATACACTGCAGGTTTTTCTTGTTGTTTTGAAATGTTATAGTTTAAAATGTATATATAAGAAACTTGGTTATATCTCAGTTATTCATTTTGAGTGTGTTTTTGATCGTAACGTCGCTGCGCTAGCGTAGCTCGTCGGTCCCAACTCGTAATATGTATAAAATACATTATTCAATAAATTATTAATATTAAACTTCTTAATAGAGGCTAGTTGTAGCTACATGGCACCAACGTCCGTCTGTAAACGCAACAGGTTGTGGTTCGATTCCACGCAAGGAAGTGAATTTTATAATTTCATTTCCTCGCTCAGATAACGAGGCAAAGCATGGCGTTGAGTTTCGCCACTAAATAACCAATGTCTCCAGAATTTAGTGAAAAGTGAGGAACGGAGTGTCTTAATAGTAACTTCCTTCTGACGACCCAGCTATCTGCGAGATACAGCGTGAAGTTAATAGTAATTTTGCTGTACCTAATCGTATTTGTGTATTTTCGTTGCATATACTTAAAATGTTTACTTAAAAGCCATAGTACATATAGCCATAAATATATTATTTGTTGTAAACGTTGTCAAAGGTTCTTTGACTTTTACCTTTTTTGGTAGTGAGTTCAAATTCTGAAAAAATTTCATATAAAAATGTTCTATACATACTATATTCACGAAAATACTATACATACATACAAACAAGTAATAAATCATTTTTTACACTGTTAAAGTAAACACGAAATGCATACACTACGAAAAAACCGCATTAAAAATCCCATTTCCTTCTTTCTATGAAAGCTACCTGTAATATTTTTTCAGCTAAAAGCGCGTACAAACAAAAGTATAAAAGTTATTTATGTGATGAACACTGCGGAACTACTGAAAGTTCCCTGGGTACATTTAAAAAAAATCAAAGCTATATAGGATTTGAATCCGCACCACTTGGAATTTTTAAAAAAAATGTAGAATCGTATGTATGTTTGTTATGTGTATAAAGTACTACAAACTTAAATAAATAGGTTGTTGTGAATATATGACGTATTCTAAATGCTCGAGGTAATTCTGTTACAGGTACAGTGGGTTACATCAAAACGATTAACGTAATGTAAGCTTCAATAAATTAATATATAACAAGACTAGGTTCCCAGGTTCCCTTCGCCTTTTATACTATAGCGTCATGCTATAAAACATTGTAGCAAATAAGCTATAACAGTAGCGCGATTAATTTACACTGTACATGCAACAATTTCCAAGTGTGTGTAAAAAAAACAGCGTTGAGTTCCGCTAGTTTCTCTAAATAAGTGAAAAAGGAAGAAAAGTGGAGAACACAGTATTTCAACACTTCTTTTGTTACGTAACTATTGTAGAAATTATTGAAAATAATAATAAATATATTATACTCATTAATAATTTGTTTCAGGCCACTGCCGAACGCCGCACCACAGATAAGTTTGTAATTTCGTATTCAAACTTCTAAAGTACCTATTTAAATTTTAATTAGTTCATTAAATTTCTTTTTGTCCTTATTGGCACAATCGTAAAAACTTCACTTATTTATATTAGTTCATTTAGAGACTTACAAATTCAAGTTTAAAAGTTTAATCGCATTAAACACTGTAACGGAAGTTATTGAAAATCGTTATATGATATATAAAGCACTTCCGTTACTGAGTGCCTAATAGACAAAGAAAAAGGAGCGTATTGATAGCAAGAGACGAGAGATCGAGATTCCAACGGAAACAACTGGATGGTCCATTTTAAAGTCGTAAAGTCAAACAAAGTTGCGGACGACGACGAGTGTTTATACAAAAATGTAAAATTAACTATGTATTTAAAATTTGTTATGAATTTCGGCTTTAAATAAGCCTTATTAAAATTCATTTATTTTTGAAATAACCAATGAGTATAACAATATAAAAATAATTTGGATTCTCTGAGCGCTGTATTATGTCACACTGCCATATTTGTAACAATATTGAAGAATAAATAATATATATTTCCATGTAATTTCCGAGGCTTTTTATAAAAACTGTTTTGAAAGCTTTTGTTCTTTATCTCCATAGTAAAGTTTAAATTGTTAGTTGCTAAGAAACTTTTCATAAAGCTCAAAAATGTGAAGCTTAATAAATAAAATTATCTTTAAATTTAATGGACTTTATGTGTACCTGAAGGAAGCAGTTCTAGTCATAATCATAATTTCATTCACAATAATACAAAAGTAATAATACAGTCGACGGTGCTTAAGTAAAAAAATATATTTAATATGTATTTTAAACCGACTGTGTTTCTTTACTTCCTTAAAGAATCTCCACTTGAGGCTGGATATTTAAATTATTTAAATCTTCTCACCGACAGAAGGACAAAACGCAGCGTTGAGTACCGCTGCCCTACATAATGTGTCGAATTCAAGCATAAAGTAGAGAACAGTGTGTGAACACTAAGTTCCCTTTGCTTGCCTTAGTAAATGAGGAACATAGAGCGATGCTGAAATTGTTTTTTTCTTTTACTTAAGCATTGTTCGTTGTAGTAACCAATCATAATCTAATCATTTTAATTTTACATACAACATAGAAATATCAGTAAAATAATAATATGTAATTTAATATTGTAAATTTGTTACATTTTGAATCATATCAGTAAGAAAAATGAATAGTTCTTAGTAATAGTGTGTAACAGACAATGTACGATATTATCAGTCGTATTAAAAATGTGCCTTGTATATGTTTAAAAATATATAATTTAATTTTTTTAACGTGATTTTTGTGTTTAAATATTGTCTTATTAGTTAACTTTTTAGTTAAATTTATTTATGTCAGGTAATGAAACCAAATATCATTTAATTTTTATTTAAGAAAATTTAATTAAAATTTAATTAATTTAACTAGAATTTGACGACCAAATTCAAACATATACAAGGCACTAGCAAAAAATTAATGTGACATTAAAAAAAACTTAGAAATAAATAGAAAAATACTGTCAAAATATATTATCTTTATTGAAAGACTGATGATTCTTCATAGAAGTAAGTGAAACGCCAAGTCTTTGTGTCAAAGTTCTTTTGTACAGCAATTATGTAGGACCTTGTCATACTTAATTTAAATGTGAATGTTTCTCACAATGTCTTCAGTTAATGGATAAAATGTTCACTTCGACAAAGTTGCATCTAAATAGTTCATTGTAACAGTATAAATTAAATTAGATACTCCGTTGTTAATCTAACTAAACTTATCGTCGTAATTATTTATGGAACGTCATATAAAAATAAATGTTTGAAATATTAAAGTGGTTTTATTTAATTCTTTTTGAGGATATTTATAAATAGATCGGAAAAATATATGAGGCTAGTCCTGTTGGCTTACACAAATACTTATTAAAAAAAATTTCAAAATAAAAAAAAATATCTTGAGATCGTTGTGGCCTGGTGGTACAAGGGTGTGACTCAACTGCTGCGTTTGTTGGTATTGCGACGTTTGTGGGTTCGATTTCCACTCGGGGGCATGAAATATTTAATATTTCGCCCTCTACCTATCCACCATGAAGTTAAACAAATAATATTCTAAAAATCGAAGTCGAAAAATTGCATTAAAAAATGCAAATAGGCCCTTGTAAAAATTGATCCAGGTCAATCGAAAACAGTTTTGGACTGCATTCAGTATTTCAACATTTTAGCTTTTTTGAAATTTTAGTTTATAATGTTATTTATAGTTTTTGTTTCATATAATTTTACCTTATTTCTCTATAACAGCCTGTGTGTTGTTTAAACGCCTGCAACGCAAGGCCTGCTATCGACATTTTGACGCCAAATTGATATTTCTTAATATAGGAGGCAGTTAAAAATGATAGTACTAAGTAGAGGGACGTTGCTCTACAGACACGAAAAAGCTTTGCGGTATGAATACACTACGACAGAAATTCCGACATAAATGTCAGACATTAATGTAAGTACTGTTACGAAAATTCGTCGCGGAAAGTTTAGAATGGAGTGTCTTAACACCAGGTTCTCAGTTTCCCTCTGCCTTCCTCCCTATGTGCTGGATACACCTACAAAACTCACATAGATTTTGTCTTCCCTATTGAAACTATATACAATAGCAACACTTTCAATGAATTGTGAATCACGATTTTAAAGCAACATTTTCATCAATGCCAAAGGTTTCATAACCAAATATACTTGATGTTTTCCTAATGACATTGAAGTTCACTTTGTCTGTACCCAAAATAATGGCATGAGATGTTTTTGGGCTACTTTCTGATATTGACTAGCTTTAAATAGAAATGAATATTTTTTTTTATTATTTAAGAATCACGGTGGCTTAAATATTATATTAGTTGTAGATTTGATTCCCGCTCGGGTAAGCATGTATTTTAAAAGTATATTACCTTCTACTTTGGTTTGACAATAGAAAGCCTTTATAAGCATAAGCATATTAATTTATATATTGGATATGAAGATAAAACAGATTTTTTTATTATTCTACAAAAAAATATTCAATTACTTTAAGTTTAATTTTTAATTAGTTTTAAGTTGATAGTACACTTTAAAAAATACAGTCAATAAAATAGAACGAGATAACAAAAATTTAAAATATATATTGTATTTGTACAAATATAATATAAACCTTCTGGGACAAAATATACCCACGAGGAGCATAAATCATACTATACACGCTCAGAGAATTAAAAGTAAGCACTTTTTATTATAACCGTATAGCTATCTCTTATCAGTGTACATTTCGAAAATGATTTATTTTTGTTATATATGTATTAAAATTGGATAGAATTTTTAAATCATGGATAAGGATATTTCCGCCGTATATAATGGGTAAAAAGTAACGCGAGGCTTAACGCTGCGCTTTGCCTAATATTTAATCATATAAATATAATCAATCCCCATAGTGGGATCCCGTTTACAATTACACAGAAATTAGTCATTTCGTTAATATTTATTAAGTAAATTTTATATTCAGTTTAGAAGCAATACTTTATATAGCTTATTGAACGTCAAAGAAGAATGTAGTTCCAAAAATGCATATATCCTGAGAAAAACTGGCAAAAGGACAACCAAAATCCTCTAAGCCGCTTATGGTCACTGAATGGGACGAGCCGTCTGCTCCAGATATTCACATAGTGTTAGGAATATGAGGGGCTAGTTCGAAATAGTTTTATAAACCATAGAGATTTATATACGAGTATAGCTAGCATATATCTCACGTGTAGTATGGTTTTCTATGAGAGAACTTAGTGTTACAACATTTCTTTCTATGGCCTCTACGCCATGACTGACCTTAAATAAAATATCTACTTCATAACAATATTAAAAGGTAACATGTTATACATACTGATACAGATAGTAAAATCCAATGATGATTTTAGAATTCCAAATTTACTTTCTCTATCTAAATAAATCAAAGGATAAATAAATAAAAAAAATATATATATTTACTAAGGATCTGTAGAAAAGATCGCAAATATTATTCAACTATAATGTTATTATGTTATTTATATTTCTTATCGGTAAGTCAAAGGAACCCTCGCATAAACAGTCCGTTGAAACTTTTAATGTCTTTCTGTCGGTATATTTTTACATAATGTTATATAAATTCAAATATGTTAGTGCCTTCATCCGTTTAAGCTTTTATACTTTAGCCGAGTTATAAAGTGTTTATATAGGCAAAAGATTGTTATACTTAGCTATAATTTTAATAAAATATTTTGTACCAATCGAGGAAATAATTTTCATTTCTTCGCACTGGTGTCGAGACAAAGCGCGGCGTTGAGTTCCACCACTGACGCAATGCGTCTAGAATTTTGGCGGAAAGTAGAGAGCGGAGTGTCTTAACACTGGGCTTCCTCCCTACCCTGCCCCCGTGATACAGCGTGAAGTTGAAACCAAGCTACCACCGTCTCGGAAGATAGTTATGGGGAGAAGAAGCGGCAGACAATTGACAAATGATTTTTATTTTCGATAGTCTGCCAGTCTGATTAGGCAGAGGACGTCAGATTTATATAAATGTATTTATTTTTTACCTTCACACTGTTTCGCAAATAGCAGGGTAGGCAGAGAAAACTTTCTGTGAAAAATTGAGTGTTGTAAGGCGACACTAAACGCCGCGCTTTTTTTTTACCACAGCGAGGCAATGAAAATAATTTAATCGTCATGATGATATTTTTAATACTTCCAATGATTATGTAATCTATATATAGATTTTAATCCGCTATAATAAATATTGCAAAAATATTAACAGATGTATCATTTTCTTTTGGAAAGAAAGAGAAAAGAATACTATATGTCATACACACATATTTACATATTAAACTAAAGTAAAAAAAAAACTTTATGAAAATCGGTCACAGGCAAGTAGGTCACTTACGCATCATTCCACCGACCCCACATAACTTATAACGATATGTTTAAAAATAGCTTTATGTTACACAACGTGTGTTTTTCACGGCAGGGTTGGGAGAGGAAATCTAGTGTTAATACACTCGTTTCCTCGCTTTTAGAGATTTTGTTTGTTGAGTAGCGGAACTCAACGTCGAGCTTTGCTTCGTTACCAGAGCAGAGAAATGAAAATATTGTATGTTTGTTCCTTGGCAATATTGGAATTTGAAATCGAACCCATAGCTGTTGCATTTACAGTCACACGTTTGTACATTTATTAAGTTTTTTTTTTTCTGATGGCCTAAAACGGGTGTTGTCTGATGATGAAATGATCTTTATACGTATGCACGAATAAATAAATTAGTGTCTTAACACTGCGTTCTTTCTACTTAGATTATATGCAGAATACAGTATGAAGCTTAAACAATTTTACCATGTGGGAACAGAACCCACAACCGTCGCCCACATATTTTCTAGCTACTAATTGCTTAAAATACGAGTACTATTAAAATTCAACAAAATTACTATCTCTGCATAATTAGTGTGATTTTTTTAAAATATTTGCTTGAAAATAGGAGAAAATATCTACTTTCCGAGCTTGCTTTAATTACATTAAAACACTGACGCTCCCTATAGGTTTCTCTTATTCAACTTATCCATTTCTCTCGAGTTGCCAGATATTTTAATATTCTTTACAAAAAAATATTATCTGTAGTCGAAAAAAATATGTAATTAATGCCATCTGACTGTACGAATAATGTTTATATTTAATATTTATTTTTTAACTATTATATAGTCTCAAACAAAGGTTAGGTTTCCACTATAAACGATTACGGGTTCGATGCTCATTTAGGGTAATCAATTATTTTCATTTTCTCTATGTGACAAGACAAGCCCTTTCATTTGATACCCATGGTGCAACCCTCGGCCTGTACCCTGCTATGTGCGGGAAAGAAAAAACAAGAAAAGGAACAAAATTAATTATTTTAAATGCTGTTAGTATTGAAAGATCTATTTAAAAACCGTATAAATATAACAAAACTGTTTTTAAATTTAAATATGAAAGTGAAAGAGAGTACTTCTATGCTTAGCTACAAGCTTTTGCACTATAAAATCTTCACATCGATGGTAAGTCTTTTTGTATTGAAAGTGACCGATATCAAATTTGCATATTTAAGATATCGACATACACTATTTCATACAAATTATTAAATTTATAAATATTTTGGTTATTTTGTATAACATAAACAAATAGAAGTGAGATTCAGGGGCTTAAGGCACAATATCTCCAATATAAAATGTATAGTAACCTATTATAAAAAAACTTTTATCGAAATAAAGCTTAGACTCGTACAACCAATAAAACCTATTATCAAGAGCCTCCACAAAGGAGGATTATCATAAAGCGTTTTCATTTGAAATAATATTAATTTACCTCGCAAAGTAGCTTCTTTATCGGACCGAGAATGACTTTGAATTGATTACGTTATACCACCGCAGTACACTAAATTACTATTTAAATATTTTTCATTTCATACATTGATGATTTAGCTTTAGCTTTTCGTTGAGAATATAAAGTAAAACCGGTAATGGAAGTTGTATGAGAATTTCTCTTGCGGCGAAATAAAATCGCGTTGAGAGTCTAAGGCGATTAACTTAATGGTTCCTACACTCTATTTCTATCGAGAGACGTAACAAATCTTTTCTTTTTTTTTCCGCACTTAAAGATAAAGATATTGCCAATTAACTGTGTTTATTATTGCTAAACGTTCTTAAATTGAAATTTTAATGAATTCTCACACATATGTATGGCGATAGAATAGCATTGTATATTGTTAGAAATCGAAAGCCGTTAACGTTTTTAGAAGCAAGATAAAAAATGTTGTGTTTTTAGTTATTAAATAATAAATTGCATCGATAAAAAAACCGGGTAATAATAAGATTTTGAATTTATTTCTAAAATTTTAGTATTTTAACTAAATATATAAATTCACATAGCAATTTGTTGTATAGCAATGTTTTAATTCTATATCATATATTTTATGTAAATAAACAAATTCTACATTGGAAGCCGTGGTGCCATTGTGGAATACCGTCTGACTGTAAACACGACGGTTGTGGGTTTGACCTTGAGAAAATGAATTATATTTCTTTTCTTTTTCCGGCGTATACGTAATGTCTCAAACGTTCTCTCCGGCAACTTTGAAATTCATCATCATCATCAGCCTGTCTTCGTCCACTTTGAAATTATGCAGTAATAAGCGTAAAACTGAAAAAAAAAACATATTTTGCAAAAAAAAACAAAAAACTGAATCCCCAAACAAAAAATTCCATCAAAAATGAAACATCAGTCCAATCAAATCTTATCACTGTTCGCAAAACAAGAAAATGGTAGAAAATAACGGAAATGAATAAAGGCGCGTTCGATTTATAGCTGAAGTGGCTCGGGAGTAATGAAACTGAATAATGCATACCTCGGAATATTGCCGTGGATATAGGGTTGCCCTTAACTAAAATGTTAGTGAAAAGAAATAGTTTTTATTTGGAAAAGGATCCCGTTATAAATTATATATTATTAGTAGCCTACCTGGGACATATTGAAGAAAAATATTATCTTATAAACCTCACTTGGATCTGAAATTAGCTTATAAAAATAAAATTTGGTATGCCTACTTTGATAAAAACACTAAATTATTGTGCTCACCTTTAAGAAATGACTAAGGAAATCTAGAAAAAACCAATAATAATTAATTATACATTTACTTATATTAAATGTAATCCAATTAAAATAATTCTATAAACAACTATTTTAACTATTAAATACATATTTTTACTAAGTAAAACGACAAGGCAGCCCTACAAGGGTATAGCGTGCGATCACACAGCGATTAGATTTTCATGAGGCTCTGCTGATTTCGATGGACTCTTCAGATGCTATAGTCGAGTAATAAGTTGGCCTCCATATCAAGTAGATAGCAAGAGTAAGAATATCTTACACTTATATTATTTATAAATCATTTTATAGTATGGGAGCTGAAGTAGATAGAGAAAGTAGGGTAGTTATATTTTTAAAAATAAATTAATAATTATACTTGTAAAGAAAACGTATAAAAAATTGAATTATTGGGATTTGAACCCTCGTCTCTTGGAAGTGATCTAAGCACTCTGATCGCTAACTCATTCGTTCTCATCTCAGCTATGTCAATATTTTTATACGTTTTCTAAATAACTAATAATATTTTGTTTAAATTCTAGATTTTCTGTTGTTTTGTTAATTTTGTTATCAAAAAGCATACGAGTCTATGCCACAAAAGCAATGAGATGCTTAGTAAATAATGAACCTAATCAACTATTAAAATACCGGCATTCATATTAGATAATTGTGTAGAAACATAGTACTCGTATGTTGACTAATATAATACACCAAATTAAAGTAACAATATAATATAACAATCGACAAGTGAAGTGCCTTTGTCTACCTTTAATAATGATACTAAAAATACAGTTTTGTTTATTCCAACCAATTTAACCGGTTAAGAGAGTATTGTATAAAATATTTTATATTCTATGTTAAATTACTATAGAAATGTTGAATAACAGTTTATTTTCACGGTTCACGCAATTTCTCTTATGATTTTTATTGTATAAAGATATTTTTGGAAATAGTCTCTGGAAATTCAATCATCCCTTAGCAAAGTCCAGCTTCTCTCCTTTTAATATAGAGCCGGGTAACCTTTTTTTCCCGAAGTTGTTATATTGCCTGTTGAATGGCGGAACTCCACGCCACGCTTTACCAGAGAGGAGAACATACAATAAACAAATATGGTTAGTATTTTGTAAATGAAAAAAAATCGTTCAACGAGCATACTAAGTGTCCCAAGTGGAACTGGACTATGTATTGTGTTACTTTGAGGTCCTGACTATATACAGAACAAGCAACTGCTTGAAATCTCCAAGGAAAGCTGAACGTGGCCATTCCAAGAAAACCTGGCAATGCTCAGTTTTGGAAATACGATATGGGGAAAAATTATACATGGAAGTAAAGATCGTGCAAAGTGGATAGCCTATGGACGGAATACTTACCCATTCTAAGGGAACTTGACAGACATCATGTGCAACCAAATTTTTGTTAAAAATAAATAAACAAACCATTTTACAACCATTTTAGAAACTAGCATAACCACATGAATACTATGAGAAAACTCATACAAAACCAATTTTAATATGCATAAAAGATAACATATTTACATGTTCTGTATCGCGATGTGTGCTCAACCGTACATTTTAAATGTAAAGGGAATCCGAAAACACTTCACAACCCCAAGCCCGCATCCTCTAGGAAATTAAAACGTTTTGAATATTTCATATTACTTTATATGACTATTCTCTTTGCTCTTTTTAGGACATTTTTATATATAGTTTGCTTAGATTATTTTTGTAGCGATTATAAACGTGACGGTTGTGGGTTCAATTCTCACTCATATTTTTCCAATAACGGAACATTTACCGAATTTATAACTTTATATATACTGAATGTTTGGGTATACTATGTCCAAACATTCTGTGATTAAAGTCGAAAATCTATATACTACTAGAACATCTATCAAAACTCAAGACGAGAAGTAGGTAACTATAAGAACTTGAATCTATACTATTCTTGACTCGCAAGTCGGCACTGTTCTGGGCTCTGTACACTGCAATGCGATGAGTCCGCATGATGGATCCATGAAATGCAAAAAAGTCCGCCCAATTTGTTTAAAAGTTGGATCGCGGAAGTAAACGCCATGTGGAGAACTTATGAGAACTAGCAAATGAAAATATGTTAAATATAATATAATTATTCTATTAAGTACGGATCGACCTTACATCTATCACGCTTATAATCATACTTTATAATACATAGATATCAATTATATACACTTAGAAATAGGTATAAAAGATTTCAAACATTTAAAAAACCTCCCTCTATTTTAAATGTTTACTGAAACTTGAAATAAAACGTATCGGAGCAATTAAGGAGAGTTTGCGGAAAGAAGTAACAGCTTTCGCCCGTCGCTGTCGCTAAGCACTTCAGTAGCGCTCGCGTTGCGGACGTTTGAATTCAACGTTGTTTTTATTTTGGATGTTAAAAAATGCGATCTTTTGAAGGGGACCGGTTGTGGGTTTGATTCCCAATCGAGGAGATGAATTACATTCGTTTCCTCGCTCTGGTAATAAGAAAAAGCGCGGCGTTAACTTCAGCAACTCAAGATTTCGAAAATTGGATGGAATGTGGGGCTGCCTACCCTGATATATTATACAGCATATTGGGTGAAGTTAAAAAATATAACGCCTGTTAGACTCCATTAGATATTTCCTATCCCCACTTTCCGCTAAATTCTTAATATATTGCGTTTCGGAACTTAACGCCGTGCCCGTTGTACCTCTGCACCACCACGAGCCTCTATTGATTGATTGACATTTGTTTTAAGGCATCGAGCTAAAGTTCCTTCGGTATCATAAATAATTGGAAACATTATAAGTAAGGCATCGTAACCCAACACCGTTAAATAAACATTTTGACATTATACCGTCGTCAATAGGAATACCAGCGCTAGTGGTGAAGTCTAATGACCGAATTCACTGAGTGCACTTCCATATTCATGCGCTGCGGCCGCGCATTAGGTAATTGATAGTCGCCATGACACATCTAGCGTGCTTTATATTTAGCTTTGATTTTTATATGTGGAGATTTAAGTTTTTATGTCTTTTGTTATTTTTTATTTAATACTAGACTTATATCACTTTGTATGTTGTTGTTTAGGTAGGCCCGGTAGGCAAAGGGAACCTAGATCCCTAGAGCTAAGACACTACGGTCCCATTTAGGTATTTTTGTCCTAGTCTCCACCGAGTTCTGGAGGCATTGTGTGTTGAGTGACAGAGCTCGACGCCGCGATTTGCCAGAGCGAAGAAAGGAAAATATTAAATATTGTATTTCCTCGAGTGGGAATTGAGCCTTCAACCTTTCACATTTATAGTCTACGTCCATTTATTTCAATTGTGTGTCTGTATTGATTACTAAGATTTTTGTATCTTGAATTCTGAATGTATTATTTTTCAAAAACTCCCAAGGTTCCCGGTTTGAATAATTAATCAGTATTTTAATAATATATATTTTTTTATATTATATACTTTGCTTATATTGGATAAAGGCGTGATGCATTCCCCGATAAATGGACTATTACAACTCAAAAACAATTTGTCAATTTGAACCATTAGTTAGTGTTTAACTTTAAAATATTCATATTCATACTTCAAAACTGAATTCTACTAATATTAACTGTAATTTCGTCGCTTTTAAGACAAATTTGCATAAATTATAATTTTTACTACCATAATTTTATTATGGAAATTACATTTCAATGAAAAATCGTAATAATATTCTCAATTCAGACAGTACTATTGTTGGTGCAGTAATGATTGTTACAGCTGTGAATAGCAGCGGCCATCGGTTCCTTTCTTATAAGAACAAAGGGCGAGACTTATTTTTTGTATATTTCAAGTATTAAGAATATGAATGTTAATGAGAGCTAAGATATTTTTCTTATGTGTTGCTATTTTAGTGTTAGTACTACTTATAACTTTAAAGTATAAAAAAAACTACTTCACGCTGTATCCCGCGCAGCAGGGTAGGCAGAAGGGCGTAGGCACAGTGTTAAGACACTCTCCAATTCCGCCGAATTCTGGACGCATTGCGTGTTGAGTGGCGGAACTTGTTACCTTTGTTACCAGAGTGCTTTATTACTAGAGTGGAACTCCCCCGAGTGGAAATCGAAGTCACAATTAAATAAATTTATTCAAATGAGAAGTTACATACTTCATTTGTACGTTAAATACTTTACCACGAGTTACTAAAGTTTCTGTCCAAGACCTAAGAAGAACTACCACTAAACTGAGCGAAAGCTCAGAAAACTTTTTTTTAAATCAACTATTTATAGAACAACTCTTCGAATCAGACTCACAACCGTCGTATGTACAGTCAGACACTTTGTCGCTGCGTCACTAATAGCTGTCAGGATCAGAGTTTTATATACAATTTTTACTTCAACTAAGGTCATTGACGCATTTGTGTAGATAATTGACCAGGTAGCTTTAATGCCCAGTTAATTATTCAATGTATGTCTGGTCTATTTTAGGGTAAATACACAATGCACTTATTCTTTGATTATTTATTAATGTTAGAACCTGGATAGTATAGGACATCTCAGTGCAGGGGCATAAGCATGCAACTATAAACGACGGTTGTGAATTCGATTTCCTCTCTGGGAGAATGAAGTATTTACGTTTTTCTCGTGCTTTCAATGATACAAAGCACGGCGTTCAGTTCTGGCACTCAACACGCAATGCCTCCAGAGTTCGGCGGAACACTGGGAACGTTAGTGTTTTAATGGGAACTGAGTGTCAGTTAATATTATGTTCCAAGGTACTCTCTGCTTATTCTGCTATATGCGTGACGCTATTATCTCGAGGGAATGGGGATCGAACCCACAATTTGTACTACTGCGCCGAGACTGACCTCAAGTATGTATGTGGTATAAAAAATATGGTTTAGAAACGGTGAAAGGATTAAAGAATTAAAAAAACCGTATTATTTTTCAGTTATAGTCCGAGAAGCTGATTTCCCGTTATTACAATGTAATGGAAAAGATGCAGTCAAAGGTAAATTGCTCGCCGCTAGCCCAAAGAAGACCGTTCACTTTGTACCAAAGTTAATAAATAGCTCGGAAGCTTAGATGCATCGTACTCGTATAAGATGAGGTGAATTTTTGAACCAGTTCTGTCCTTTCGAATATATTCTTTGTATTATGTAGATTTTTGAGTTCCATTTAACAATTTAGTGATTTGACACTGTGTTTTACGTTTTCTGCTTATTTCGCAATCTACCAACATTACTATATCGAACTGAATATACTTTAAATATAATATGAATTAATAATAGGCATCATTTAGTGCAACATTGAGTTCGGGCACTCAAAATTCGAATTATTTAGTGAAATATAAAGTACGACAATCGACTTATCGTTTCGCTCACTCACACAAATGCAAAGTTAAGCGTAAACCTCGCAAACTACATTTTTAAAATAATAGAGAAATATAAGAAAATCTCAAGTTATTTCTAAAGTCACTTGTATATTTAATTTGTAAGAAATGACCGGAAGGCAATTGTTTTATTCCCAAGATGCATTGTCTTGGTTTTCTATAAGGCCAACTATCGAACGACACATTTTGTACGCTCCTAGAAAAATACGAAGATATACAAATGACTTCTTTCAATTTTATACTTCTTGTTGCATTTGTATATATTCCGCCTGCCCTAAAAGCAGAAAGAATTAGTGTTGAGACACTCCGTTGCCTACTTTGACCTTGCCTTACGCTGTAATTAGCGGATTTCATCGCCACACTTTTTCTTATTATAGCGGAGAAAAAAATAATAGAATATTAATTGTAACTAACTTCCACTATTATCAAGGGCTTGGCTTGGCTAGATGGCTCGATGATTGTGATTTGTATATGCAACGGAATAAAAAAGCATAACGAAACGAATAACAATACGGTTATTCATTAAATTAGTTTGCATCTCTACTCATTGTTGTAACCAAGTTAAAAAGAATGTAATGATTCTGTTTTACTAATAAAAAAAGAAATGATTCCGTTGACGGAGGGAAATGGTTTTCCCTCTATTGCTTGGTTATTAGTATTGCGGTATTACTTTTAATTTCTTTACAGCATAAGCTTCTACTTAAAATTCTGTCAGGGCCATTGTTGATAGATAAATGTTCGTAGCTGACTAATTATCTGCTACAATATTTGAAGTGGAACTACGAGAACACTTTTGTTTTTTTGCGACTTATTGATGTACCTATACATTTTTAAAAAGTATTATATAAGTTTTGTATTAAATTTTCTTTGTTAATATAGTATCTACACATTATGTTATTAATATTTTGATGTTATTTTTTTCTTAACGCGAGCGGGATACAGCCCACTATAGCAGGGTAGGCAGAGGGAAGCTAGTGTTAAAACACTTTGTTTTTCATTTTCCGCCTAATTCTGAAGGCATTACGTGTTGACTAGCGGGACGGGGCCAATTTTTCGGAAACGGCGGAACTTAAGAATTCATAACGATTTCAATATACATATTCCACCTAGAATTCGAACTCACGACTGACTATCTTCAGCAACTTTATAAGACTTACTGTACAAAACATTTGGTTTGATAAATATATTAGTATTAAGAATATTTCTTCTATAACGTTAAAAATATGAAAAAATAATTTATTTCATAAGTTCGAGTTTTAAACGAATTCTGGTAGTGACGCTCTACAGAAAGTTACTCAATTTATTGCCGAAAAAGGTCAAAGTGCTATTTAAAATTCCAATATCAATTAGGCTTGACTTAGGTTGTGTTTTTTTTTAATTAAAAAAATCCATAGTAAATATAAACGTTTTTAACAAATTAAAAGTTATATTTTTTTTTCAGCTTCACGCTGTATCCCGCAAATAGCAGGATCGGTAGAGAGAGCCTGGAACCCTAGTGAAGACACTCCGTTTCTATTTAAGTACTCTTATTGTCTATTTTCCGCTGAATTCTGAAGGGGTTCATGGGGCCCCCATAATCGCAACAGTGGTTGTTGGTTAAATGCGGCGTTGAGTTCCGCCACTCAATGCGCAATACACCGGAAATTCGACAGAAAGTAATGGTGTCGTAATGGTGACGGAATGTTTACCAATAGGTTCCCAAGTTCCCTTCAAATACAATAATTTGAAGTGACAACATACCGTCTACAATCAAACATCAAAATATTTTTTCATCCACCATAAAATTGTATTTCAGAAAATTTCTGTAAAAATTGTATCACAATTTTTACAGAAATAATATTTTAAAGGAATTTCTATATATATGTAACGTAACAAGTATTTATAAAACACCCGCGCCCCGATACGCAAACAACGCTGCCATCGCAATCAGCTTGTATACTGCCTCTAACGACTACAGAGTTATAAAATTTATGGAAGCTAAATTGTATTTCTATTTTTGCTTAGATTTAAATTTTATAGTATTATAATATATGAAAATCTTATAGAATCACTATGTTGTCCGTTTCTCAAGACCATTTCTCTCAAGATCGCGTCGAGCTCAAACTGAATTTAATCTCATATAATAATACTTAAGTCTATAACATAGAGGCCAATTGTGGCGCAATTGTGTGGTTGAGAGAGGAGATGTTGGCAAAGCGCGGCGTTGAGTTATGCCACTCAACACGCAATGCCTTCAGAATTCGGCAGAAAGTGGGAAAAAGAATGTTTTAACACTAGATTCCCTCTGCCTACCCTGCTGTATGCGGGATACAGCGTGAAGCTGATTTTTTTTTATTTATTTTTTATTTTACGGTCATTTCCATACTATTATGATCGATGTTATCGTAAATTGTCCTGTGCCTTACGTTTAGCGCCTTCGTTTGTGCGAGCAACGTGCATGCCTAATCGTGTAATTTGTCATATCACTGTAAATAAAACATAAGAATTGAAATAATTATATAAATAACCGATATATATTCTATATATCTTAAAATATAATTTACTTTAAAATATTATATAACTATTGGTTCATAAATATCAATTTTAGTTAGAATTTACGTCTCTAGTCGGGTCTATATAGCAAAATTTAAAAGTGGATAACAGAAAACAGAGTAATTCATTCATAGGTATCTCTAGTGAATAGAATTATATCGTTTAGGAAAAATAGTAAAAGACACGATTTTATTATGCACTAAAAGCAGCTGTGTGCTATAAGTGTTAAAGAGAGTACTAGGAGATCATTACACATGTTGGATATATTTGGGTGGTCTATTAGTTACCTCTGAAGTGTTCTACTATCCACGTCCTGGGTCCATCATCAGATCAGCTCAATGGTACAATTTCCATCCATCCATTTGATTGGATTGTCTTAACACTAGGTTCCCTCTGTCTACCGTGATATCTGTAGGATACAGCATGAAGCTGATTTTTTATATAACTTAAAAATTTAATCAACGATCTTTAAATTCAATATAAAAATACTTTCAGCATTCAACAACATCTTGTGAACTGTCCGACATGCAGTGATTGCAGCAGAACTAACATTAATTTTCTAGCGAACAATTTGCTCCGTTGGAAATTCCTTTCGACAACATTTGCTTGCAATCACGTAGCGATCCCGATAGTTTTTTGTAGAAAAAAATTGTATTACCGATTCATTGGTGCTAGTTTTTATAAGATTTTTATTGAAGAATTTCTTTTTATTGAAAAATTTCTTTTTATTAAGAAATTGTTTATGGAAATATATAAGAAATAGTTTACTTATAAAAAATATATATAAAACATCGCTAATTTGAAGCCAGTTTTGGTGCAATTTTTTTATCCTCTCGTTTAAGCAGGATAAGCAGAGAATACGCTCCCGTTACGCTACTTCTGTTCTCCACTTCCTGCCAAATTTTTTAGATAATGCGTGTTGAGAACGGAAATGAAAATAATATAAAAATCCTTTTCCTCAAGTGGGATAAAAATAAGCTAAATAAAGTCGATTAATTTGATTAATTAATTGTATGTCCTTTTTTGAATGCAATAATAACTGTTCTATACTATTCTGGGACTCGAATCCACAACCATCGCGTTCACAGTTATATACCTACTGTACCATCACTCCAGATTTTAGTTCTCCAAAGATAATGCTGGATTTATAATGAATTTCATATACAAACAAATTTCACCATTATCGAATAGCTCTCTAACCGTAAAAGCTGAAGATTTGAAACAGCTGAACCCAATTGGGAATTTATTCATTGGAAAAGCAATCGTGCGGGCATCCAAATGTATTATTCCAGCCAGTTTAGATGCAGCCCGATAGATCGCAATGCAGTACATTTATATAATAATAAACCGTATTTTAGATGGGCCTGAATAATAAATAAGTTTTCAGATTTATTGATGTTTTTATAACTTTTCTAAATGGAAAGCATAGAATAATAGTTTAATGTTTTTCTCTGTTTCTTTGAGCTTTCTGCTGTATCTATAGCGATTAGGCACTGGGAACCTGGGAACCTAGTGTTAACACGTCGTTCCCATCAAACTCGATCGGAGCTTGGAGTACGAATGGACCGGGTGGCAAATTCACTTTTTCCCGAAGACATTTCGTTATCCACTTTCAGCAAAATTTTCAGGACATAGCGTATTGAAAGGCGCAACCCAACAGTGCACAAACGGTTGTGAGTTCCATCCCAAGTAGGAATGGAATCCACAACCGTCGCATTTCCTTTCAGATATCCCACTGCGCTGCAACAGCCTACAAAATCGAATAAAAGCAAACTATAAATACTCCATCCAACCAGTGTATTCCGTTAGGCACATGCTAACTGTGCGTATGAATTGGAAATGCCGAAATAATTCCAAATACATGATAGTCTTCTATGTCTGTCGCTCAAAGCTCTAAAGCTCATTTGATATTCAATAGTTTGGAAATAAGTGGACACCAACACAAAATAGCTTTTGATGAAACTTTAATTAATTAAAACTGGAACAGTAACTGAATAACTAAATTAATGAAGAAAATTATGCATACAGTTATTGCGTAATTACGATAAAAAGAAAACATTTTTTTTTGTTTATATATATTTTTTGGTATTTGGACCCGTAGCTGGTTCCCTGTACACCTCCCCGCAATTTCACTTGAACTATGTAACCAGACCCTAGCATATATTCGTATGATATATAGCGTAAGGAAATTAATCATTTGGTCGAGTGGGAATCAAACCCCAAACCTGTCTCGCTTATTCTGAAAACCCAAAATAAAAATTTTACCACTCTTGTAAATAACAGATATAGTGAAACTTAAAAACAACAAGTTGGAGTAACCGAAAGCTTTCCCATTGACCTAATTGGGCAGTTTTTGCAGCTTCTGTTCTATATTTAAGAAGAGTAGCACTTTGCTGAAGTTAGTACTTAGAGTTGATAAGTTTTCTTTAATACAAAATTTTTTAGTAACAAGGCAAAGCATTATAACAAATACAACGGCAGAAAGTAGAGAAATTAGTGTCTTAGCACTAGGTTCACTCTGCCTACCCTGCTATTTTTATAATACAGCGGGAAGCTGAAAAAAGACCAAACATTTTTTTAAGCTTAACATTTTTCCGACATGTTGGGAGAGAGCAGCACGGTAGATGCATTGAAGCTTGTGGTTCCCACTCACATTGACCTTTCATTCTCTCTTTTCCGGCTGATTTCGAAACTCTAAATTATCAGAGCGTAGAGAAAATCGAGAGAAAATCGAACCTTCTATCAGGGCTATAGTCAGTTGACGGCCTCAAAGTTTATTTTAAGCTAGAATAGCCTAAATTGCAATATATTTATATCTGTTTAAGGTAATTTATATGACAGACGCCTCTATCTGAACACCCCACTCCATCCGTCAGCGATAACGCGCTTGATTAATTGATGTAATTAACTTATTTCAGTATTTTCCTTTGTATGCTTGTGTAACTAAATATATCTTATATAAGTGAGGAGACGTGTCTTAATGTAACGCAATGGTTATGGGTTCGATCGTATTTGGGACGATTGATTATACTCATATTTAAAATATGTTGGCAACATTCATATTGGGTTACCCAATTAAATATACCTATGACGGAGTTACTTAACACAAAATATATACAAAAAACTTATACAACAAAAAACGTGTAAACATTTAAATTACAATAAAATATTTATTTAAAAAATCCTACTCAACAACCATATGGTTTATAAGTAATTTTATTATCATCAAAACTAAACTCGTAATCTAAATTTCTGATCAAATTGTAAAAGTCGGTCCCAATCCCAGTGCTCAATCGGACCAGTGGGTCAAATGGAAGTTACAAGAGTTAACCTTAACACTTACTAACACGGCAAGTTAAGCAAAAGCATTTGAAAATAGAATAAGTCTAACTCAAATACCATTACGACACCCCTCACAAAAATACTTGACTACATTAAAAATTCCTCGCGATTTCAAAATTCCTACCTTGAGATAGGCAATTGATCCCGAAACCTGATTTGTTGATTTTAATTAAAATTCGTTTATTAAGTTAAATGCCTTCGAAGAGCCTTAATTAGGATTTTCGTTGTATACGAGCCTTTAATGTTTGTTGCTGGGCTCGAATTAGATAATTCGTTAAATTAATTATACCCGCTATTAGATATATAACCCGTAATTATGTGCCTGTAAATTTGAAGGGTGAAGAAAATGTTGAATAAGAACTGCGTGTACATTTATTTGTATATTAAAATATGTTTTTCTGGTATTCCAAAATTCATAATTAAGTACTCCAAATTTATCCAAGTTCTTATTTCATGCTGTATCCCGCACATAGCTATCCTGGTAAAAAACCTGGGAACCTAGTGTTAAGACACTCTGTTCCCATTAAGACACTTTTTGAGGATTTTAGAACAAAGTAAACAAAAATATATTTTTTTACATTTTCAATTTTTATTTTGTTTACATTATATTTTATGTAAATAGCAATGTAAGGAAATGTCCTTGTAATAGAAGACCGAAATCCCTTAAAGGTTGACCCAAAATTATATTTTCTTTATAATCTTCTACAGCGCTGTTATTATATCGTAATGTATCATTTTTGGTGCTAGTGGCGTTAAAAGGGTCTTTGATCGATGACCCTCCAATATGCCATTCATCATCATAAGCCTTCAAATATATTAACGAAATAAAATATCAACGAAAAAGGATTCCGTTGTGATACAGCGTCTGGCTGTGAACGCGGTAGTTTTGGGTTCAGTTCCCACTCAGAGGCAAAATTATATATTTTTTATTTCCTCGCTTTGGTATATGTATAAAGTGCGGTGATGTGTTTGGTCACTTAACACGCCATATTTCAAAAATTGGGCATTGCTTAGAGAACTAAGTGTCTTAACTCTAGGTTCCCTCTACCTCCCCTACTATTTGCGGGATACTGCGTGAATCTATAAACCAAATAATCCCTCAATAGAACACAAGTGTCCATAAAAAGCTTTTAAACATTAAACAGTTGTAGTAAGCTAAAAAAAAGTCACTCGCAAAACCGTAACACTCGCAAAAGCTTCGAACAAACATTGAGAACATCTGTTACAGTAATTTACGAGTTGAATTTCGGTTTCGACTGCGATTTGTGGACTACTAACTTTTAAAAGTGCTTATTTTGGTTTGTAGGCTCACCATAACTTAACTGAGTTGACTTTTTTATTTTTAGGGTTCCGTAACGCAAAAGGTAAAAACAGGACCCTTATAGGATCACTTTGCCTGTGACAAACGGACAGACGATCAAGAAAGTGATCGTGTAAGGGTTCCATCTGATTACAACGTGATTCTTTAAGGATATATCTTTTACTTTTTGAGGTACGGAGCCCCAAAAAGTGAGGATTTCCTTAAATTGTAGGATTACCACATCCATACATATTATATTGAAATTAATAACTGAAATACAAACCCATATATTGCTCATATAACGAAATACAGCCAATAATGTAATTAATATTCAAGCACAAAACGAGAAGCCATCCTTCGTTTACCTAATATAAGAACGGTAATATAATATTGTTGTTATGGTATAAAGCTTATGGAGGTATGCGTTATATTTAGAAGTGGCATAAGTCAGGTTTTTGTTTATTTGGTAAAGTTTTTTTAGCAGATATGATGTAATAGAAGACCCAAATCCTCTAAACTGCACCGTAACCTGCATATAGCAGGGTAGGCAGAGGGATCTTTGTGACTAAATTCTAAAGCACACCGTCCTTTACATTCCGCCCAATTTCCAAGTAAGTGAACGTAGTGTTAAGAAACTACGTTTCCCACTAGAAGAACGAAAAAAGAAAATTTCTTTTCCCGAGTGGGAATTCAACCAATAGTTGTCGGATATACAGTCAGACGTTTTGCCGCTGCGCAATGGAGGTTACTAATATTTTACAAAACAAATAAGAAACTACCCGCTGTTTTTAAATAAAAAAATGCCTGCAACACGAGTTATACCATTTTGCCCTATAAGTGTAGAATATTTAATATTTAATATTATCACGCGAATACCGTGATTGAGGGTATCGTACGCGTTCGTAATTGCTCACTGCCTTGGATTAATCCATCAAATAAGCAATCCATTATTTTGACAGTTCTTAATATAACACGCCCTTAATAATGTATTATAGATATAGTGGTATGCTAGTTAGTCTGGTTGTTTGTTACCGTGACTTTAATGCCGGTGGTCGTGGATTCGATTCTTACCTAGGGCAATTATTTTCTTTTGATTAAAATAGATATAAAAATAAAATAAAATACAGCTTCACGTATTTTTCTGCATTGCTGATAGAGGAGCGGCAGAAGAAACCTGGTGTTAAAACACTCCATTCTCCACGCACCGCCCATATTCATATAAACATAATATTTTATAAGTTTGGTAATTTTTAATTAAAATATACAAATGATTGGTTTATTCAAAAGGAATCTGAAAACTCTTAAACAACCCAACGTAATAATATCCAGACGATACTGCCTCAAATGGAATAAGAGAGAAAAGTGCACAGGGGACTGACGATAAAGTAACAAAACGCGATACAAGCATACAGGGGAATGACAATAAAGTGGCAAAAAGGCAATTAAAGAGGAGATAAGCGTAATATACCGCCCTTTACGGCCCTAAGCGACGGTAATAACATTGCTATATTTTGTAGTGTGAATGCAGATTGTTTTTGTTAAATGCAACGTATATTTTTCATATTTGAGACTATCTATGGTTGGATAGCGTCTCGCTGTGAACGAGAGGAGTGTGAGTTCGATTTCTACTCAATGAATCTTATGATATATTCTTTAGTAGCGCACAAGCGTGCCAGTGCCTGCAGATTTCGGCGGAAAGTGAGAAACGGATTGTCTTAACACTAGGTTCCTTCTGTCTACCGATAAGCGTCAAGTTGATTAAAATAATAACTATAAACTGGTCCGGTAAAGAAAACGTAACGTTAACTTTCGTTATATATAACACAACGACTTTAAAAGGGCGGAAAGTATGAGACGGAAGTACATATCTAAGTTCCCTTTGGCATCCCCGCAATATGCAGGAGATGTATGGAGATAAAAAACATTTTCACTATAACATTTTCTGTGAAGTCTTAGTGGCTTCTTATAATCCATTTGGATAAGCGTCAGTACAAGCTTCCGAGCCTGTCGTTTGTACTAACGATTGATGATTACAACGTGTCTGTAACATGTCTAAGAATCTTCTCTTGGCAAAAAAATCTTGGAGTCCACAACTATGGAATTTACAATTTTTTTATAAGAAGTTTTTTACAATTTTATAAGTACTCAATATTTTTTTAGTTTCACATTGTATCATGCACAAAGCAAGGCAGAGAGTCTGGGAATCTAGTACTAAGACACTTCGTACCCCCTTAACACACATCCGTTCCCCACATTCCACCGAATTCTTCCGCCACGCTTTACCTTGTTACCAGAGCGAGGAGATTAAAATATAAAATATTTCATTTCTCCATTGGGAAGCCAACACACAGTCGTCACGAGGACGCCCTAACTTAATAATTAACCAATTTATTTCAAAGTTCAATAGCTACAAGTCTCAAACTGTTATTTAACGAGTACTTTTATACTGAACATAGATTCAGCTTCACTTGGCAGAGTGCCTGCTTCGCGTCGTGCTTTCCACACGACTGCCGATTGATGGATGACTAGCGACTAATCTCTAAGTACTTGTATACTGTAGAAATAGAAGCACTTATATAGTTATACAATATATAATTATATGTATTCTAGAAAAAAGATATGTGGATAGCGGATGTGTATAAAATCCTCATTTTTAATATAAGAAAAATTAAATATTCACCGATTGCAAATCGAACCCACAACCATCGTTTTTACAGTCAAATGGTACTCCAGTGTGCCATAGCCTCTATGTATATAAGATTAATTTAATTTTCACGCAAAACACTTGTCGTACTCGTATTTCAGAGGAAATTAGCTTAAGTTTTAAACAAAGCCTCAAGCAACTTAGTGGAATTATTAACGCAGTTAAACACCGAGTCTTTTGTGTTTTCTACGGGAAAATCGTAGTCTTTAAATATTAGAATAATGGAATTGAAATAGAGGAATAATTATGCGAATAAAATTAACTTAATTTAAATAATTTAATTTTCAAAATACAAAATATTTAATTTTTACTTTCATCGTGTCGATAGTCAGATATCACGTTGGTCTCGATATATCACTTATTATCACAAAAAGCTAAGGATTCCAAAAGGCACGGGTTCAAATCCCGCTACGATAAAAAAATATACGAATGTAAAAATTTCCTTTCTTAATCTGTAAATAACACCTTAAAAATCAAATAAAGCTAAATGGTTTGTTTGGTTAAACGAGCTAATCTCAAGAACTCGAATTTAAATTGAAAAAATATTTTTATGATATAAAACTTATCGAAGAATACTATAGACTGTATTACAATACATTTTTTTTATTCCAAGCAAATATCAAAATTATGTATTTTATAATTACCAACTGGTTATTTAATCAAGTCTTTTTTATAGATACTTCTAAATTAATTTCAGAAGACTCAATATCTTCGCCATTTCAATTTACTGAAAGTATCCAATCAAAGAAGAAATTACCTTTAGCTTTCGACCGATATGTCAATCCGTCTGTGCAGACAGTGATTGACATCTTCTAATGGAACCCTTACACTCTTCTTAGATTATCTTAGTAATAAAATATATGTAATTAAATATTATTTATATACTTATAGTAGCAAATTTATTATTTAATTAGCGAGCTATGAGAATAAATGTTTTAGATAAGTGTTTGAGAATGAAAGGGTTGCGGACCAAAATAATGGCTACTTCTATCCTAGAATCTCCGCGGGAACGGGGATCGGGTAAATAACATATTATAAGGTGATTATTAAATATATCCCGAATTTTATATTAAAATTCAAAAAATGAACAATTTATTTTGTTAAACGCGCTTATCTTAGCAACTATTAGTTCGAGTTAATAATCATTTATCGGAGAAGTGAAGAAAATAAATTTATTTAATTTATTAAACTAAGTGAATATTAATAGAACTAACACTAAAACTATATTGAATAAACTTTACAAGTCCCAAAGTAAATGCTGTACAAACTTATAAAACATAAAGTTCCAAAGGTTGCGAACATCGTAAAACTTCTGAGACATGAGTATTTTATGTCAAAAAGGTATTTTGGAATAAAAATATGAACCCACAATCTTCTTTTTATATATCGGGACCATTCTAACTATTATAAAATAGTGTTTGTTATCTTATTAAGTTAGAAAAATATTTTCCTCGTTTAAAAGTAAATCCAGGAACAGGGGTTAGTGTAACGAAATATAAATCCTCACATTAGCAGCCAACTGGGATACACGTTAAATTCACTGAGTAGCCGTGTTGTGGAAGCTCGATGTATATTAAATAATTTAGGGGTTCCGTATATATTTTTAAAGTAGCAGCTTAATAACTATTATCTGGGTAGATGAGGAAGACCCAGTGTCAAGACACTCCGTTTTACACTTTTCGCTTAAATATAAGATACTGCTTATTGAGTAGCGGAACTCACGAGCGTCACGCTTTACTTGAGCTGGGGAAATAAACTTGAAATTTTAAAATTAAATATTATAATCTACATACATTACATTACGAAAGATTTAGTGGCCATCAAGAGAAACGACTATTTCATAATATTTTGCTTATAAATATAAACAAATATATAATTATAATTTCTATACGGGACCCAGTCTCATCCGGCGAGTTTATTTGCCCCGCTACTTAAAGAGCGCTGTCTAGCGGAAAACTGTGCGCTTACCCGACGTTATTAAAAACATTTCACTCCTGATTTTATATTTACCTTCGTATTTTTTGCCTCTTTCTCGTTTAAAGGCATTTTTTTCATAAAGCCCAGTCAGTGGCTGGTGCCTGAAAACCTGCCTTTGCCTTAAAAATTTTAAATAGATATTTTTTGCGATTAGCTTATTTGCTGGCTGGAGTGTCGTTCGTGTATTATTTTTATTTATTTATATTGTTGTTCTGGTTCTCTAACGGTTTGAGCGTGATAATATTATTCTTATAATATTCTTAATATTTTTAATGTGTTAATAACGCTTTGTAATATTATGAAAAAGTAGTAAGTAAGTTATTCTGTTATAGTACTAAACAACTACTTTTTAACTTTTAGGTAGTTGTGAG
Source organism: Heliconius numata (assembly GCA_016802625.1). Classification (NCBI taxonomy): domain Eukaryota; kingdom Metazoa; phylum Arthropoda; class Insecta; order Lepidoptera; family Nymphalidae; genus Heliconius; species Heliconius numata. The sequence goes on from JAEBDU010013140.1 coordinate 1,037,601, forward strand.
TTCTATTCTCGAAGATCTAAGCCATGTATATGGGATCTATGGGGATGTGAATAAAATATCAATTTATTTGCGTGTATGTGCATTGCTACTGGTACGTCTCGCACTAATACTGGTAAGTTTTGTACCAGTACTGGTACGTTTTTGTCTACGTTGAGTGCATGACCAGTAAGTCCTTAAGTGCACCAAGTGCAATGCACTAATACTAGACATTGGTGCGTTATTGAGTGCATCGAGTGCATTTGTACTTGTGTGCTCTTGATTACACCGAATGCAAGTGCCAGTGCGTTGTACTAATGGTTTCTTAGACGCTACATTAATATCTGTTATAGATTAGACAGATTGCTAGGGTTTCACCTCTGGTTTATCTTTGAAATAATTATAACTTTCAATTAATTATAAATTGAATTCCGTATACATAATTATAAAGACTATAATTATAATTTACTTTTTATAATGATCCTAATATATTAAAGAAATATGCATTTTTTTAATATATTAAGATTTATAGTTACACCATAAGCTACTATAGGTAAAAACACAAGTGGGGCAAGTTGAGAGCGTTTCCCGTAGGTAGCGTAAGAACCTTTTGCTTGGTAGTTTCACTTAAATAAGCTTAGCTTTTTGTCATAGTTTATTAGGTCTAAAACTATTGTAATTTTAATCTTTGACTAGTGGCCCCTGCACGGCTTTTAAGAAAATTGATTTTTGTGACTTTGTACAAAGTATAAATATTTACCCTGCGTAGAAATCGAACCTACAACCAATGTTGTTGACCCCTATAATAGCATCAGCACAAATATAAAATAAGCAAAACACTACAAATAATAAGGCAAGTATATAAATCAATTCAAACAATTCACTCAAGGAACGAACAGCAAAATAATTTCGCTAATTTAATCTTCATGAAAGGACTTATAAAAGGGGACTTGAGAACAAAGCTCTGTACTGTATTAGAACAATTTACATAATTTTATGCGAATGTTAGTCTTGAGAAGAATAATATTGTAAAAATGTTTTGGATATTAACGCTTCGTGTTATTTTGTTTTTTTTTACTATAGATAGATATAAAAAAGATTTTTCTTTATACCGATATTAGCATTAATAACACTTTAAAAATATTAAACATCTTCGGCTATTATTTGCACATGCACAACTACTACAACGATAACTCAAAACAAATTTTCATATTGTTCGTTTGTTCGTTTCATATTGTTTTGACATTAAAACAATCACGTATAGGGGATTCGATTTCCGCGCGACAATATTTGTCTTTGATATACCTCACGTTTCATTCATAGCAGGAATAACAGAGATATATATTCGTACATTTTTAGTGGCATGCTGCACACTGTGTTCCGAATATGGCGGGATATTTAAAGGACAGAAATGAAAGTGTTTTAATGAGAACGAAGTACACTAGGTTCTCAGGTTCCCTCTGTTATGTGCGGGATAAAGTGGTATGCTAAAAAAAGTAGGGAAGAAGGCAGAGTAGGGGAGAGCGGGGCCAAAAGTTTCGATTTTTTTTTAACCTCAAATATTGCTATGAATACTTGATTTCAGTATTTATACAATATAATCAAATTAAACTTACATATCTAGACTTGCTATTAAAACAGTAATTTTGGGCATTTTTTGTAAGACTTTTTTATTATGATTTTTTTTATGACTGAAGTCGGAAAGTAACAACTTACCCCGATTTGGGGCAAGTTGTAAACAGACCGGGGTAAATTGTTACCATATTTTTGAAAGCTATTATTTGCAAAATAAAAAACAATAAATAATCGAACAAAGCCTATTTATTTAAGGAATAATCAACAGTATCATAATAATCACCAGGCGCAAAAGCAAATTTTTTTTAACCGACTTCTGTAAGAAAAGGAGATTATCAATTCGACTGTTTTTTTTTTATGTATGTTAGTTCATAACTTTTGATTAGGTGAACCAATTTTTATTATTTTTTTTTATTTGAAAGGTAGTGCTTCCCATGTGGGAACCAATTTTTTTTGGTCCATTTTTGACAATGGTATCTACGAGAAAATCGCATAAGTATTAAATTTGTATTGGTATGTGTGCGACAAATGGACGAATAACTCAATATCACGCCAACCGATTCCAATGATTCTTTTTTTATTTGAAAGAATACACTTCAAGGATAGTTTGATGAAAGTTTGGTTAGGTTCCGATTATTAGATCCAGTCAAAATTAAAAAGAAAAATTTTGGTAAATTTTAATTATACTGGAATAGTTAGAAGAGAAAACTTTGTTAAAATTATTGTCAGAAGTAAGATTCCCCATCGTTGCATTTCATCCGACTTCAAAAAAGGGAGAGGTTCCCAATTCGCCTGAATATTATTTATCTTAATCTTATCTATAACTTATCAATATGACAAGAAAATACATAAAAAATGTTAGTTCCCACAAAAATAATACCTAATTGAGTGAAGTTTTACATAGGACAACCAATACCACTCGTTAACAACCACTACCACTACTCGACTACTACTCAACCAACACTCGTTTAACAAGTGTTCTTTTAAGGTTGCTTATTACTTAAAATAGTAAAAAGAATTAATTTTGAAAAAAAAACTGAACCGAAAACGACGAACTAAAAAGTAAAAGATAATAGATTTTACATAAAAAAAAACGTATTTTGATTTTGTTAAACCAAAATAATAAACAAAAAAATTTATTAACGCGCTCAATATGTATGTAATTCTTTGGTAACAGTTTTTATCTTATTCCTGCAATCATTGAAAGCTTCCATCCACTGCTTTTTGCATCAACTCATATGACACATAACCTCGAGTTGATTTTCGAGCATAAGTCCGCATGTTACTAAATTACAAAATTTTTTAGTATGAAAAATTACAATATTTACATCCCATTATAGGTACAAATGAGTTGACGAAAGTTTTTCCGAGGTCACAACATGCCCCAAAAAAAGGGAACATCTAGTCCCAAAAACACGTGTTGAAAAAAAATTAAATATAAACAAGATAAGGAAACATAAATAATTTACAAATAGTGTTCCGAAATAGTAGATAATATATGTAAAATAAAACACTAACATACTCGAGGCTAATCGTTAAAATTTGTGAGACAGACAGAAAATATCAAATGCGAAAATATTTACAATCGTGCACCAGCGACACCCGTGTGCTATTCCAATGGTTTCGGGTGCCACTGGATTGTTCAATGTGATGGCCATGGGTGCGCTATCACATTGCATTTCACTATGTGTTTACTAAATATTCCTATCACTTTTCCCCGCGAAATTATTTCCATCGGAACAACTTACCTCGGTAACTTTTAGCCCCGCACTCCCCTACGTAGAGGGAACCTGGAGGCCTAGTGTTAACACTCCATTTCTATTAAGACATTTGCGTTTCCTACTTTCCACCGATGGAGGCATTGCATATTGAGTGGCGCAACTCAACGCCGTGTTTCGCCTCCTTACCAAAGCGAGAAAAATGCAGATAGTCAAAGACTTTTTGTTATATATTTTTTCTAAACAACATTAAGGTACTTAACAAAATATTAAGGTACCTAACAAAATATCAAAACGTTACAACCAATCCGTGCACTAAAGTCAGACATCAGAGCAAATCTAATTCAGAGCGACGCACCATAAATCTACTCGTACTCGTACCTACATACGCGGTCCTACCTACAAATACATAGAGGCAAGACGGAAGACCGTCCGCAATAAATCACGCTGGACATGGAATATTCATGAGGGTGCCCCAACTGCCCCGTATTAGAGGAACTGCTATGTGCATATGCTGGTTCTAGTTTTTGTGAATATTCATTGTATTATAGATATGTTATATTCTATTAGTGAGGATTAAGGCCTTGGAGCACAAACGAGAGGTTTGTGGGTTCGATTCTAACTTGCGAATATGAATTGTTTTGTTCTTTTTAGCTCTGGTAATAAGACGAAACGTAGTTTGAGTACGAAATGTGTGTTGAGTTCCGCCACTCAAGATGCAATGTTTCGTAAATCGTGGGGATGGAGTTTCTTAACACTGGGATCCTGCTGCTAAGAAAGTGTGAAATTTGTCGTTAAAAGAAATTTTTATGACATGAAAAATATTATAAGATTGTTGTTTTCCAATTAATGGCAAACGAATTGTTACGCACAATTAAAACGAAAGTAGTAATGTTTTTTTTTATTTTGATATCGGGGTTGAGTTTCGCCGTTCAACATTGAAATGTCCCGAAAATTGAGCGAAGATTGGGGAACAAAGGTTCCCTCCCACCTACTCTGCTATAATCAGGATACAGCGTGAAGCTAAGTAGTATTTAAAATTTTAAATTTTACTGTACACGTAATTCCTTAACTTTTTCCAATAATAAAACTCAAAACATCTTTAACTAATTCCACTACACTTGGTGTTAGAAGTGTATTGAATCGCATAAAACATTCATACAAGAACGGACTACGTACACGCGTCGAATTTATTCCCAACCAAGACCTTATAAATCCAGTTCACTGGAGCGCTAATGCAATAAAACACTGGATACGTTTTCACTTAATATTAAAGTCTGCTGTAAAGTGTCTGGACAGTAGTAAAATATAAGATGTTAAATTGTAAAAAATGTATTTGAATCAGATTTAAATCTTTTAATCTGCTTCGATCTTGTGATTGGAAAAAAAAACATAGTTTTCTTAATGAAAATCTTCAAACGGTACTCTCATTCTGCTTTTTACGTGACGTTCCTCCAGTAGGTAACGTTAATACTGTGTTTTCTAAAAACCGAGGTTTCAGTCTACCTCTCTTGCCATTACTTAATGACTTGACGTACTTTAACCACCCAAGTACGTTCTTCTTCATTCTCACCGTGCCCAAAGCACCACAGGACGTTCTTCTTCATTCTTCCTTGCTATAAGACCTGCCGGTCTGCGTCTCTTCATTGTGGCTTCGCATATCCTACGAAGAGATCGCGTCTCCACACCACTTATCTTTCTTTCAGTCTTCTTCTGCAATACCAACGTTTCGGTGCAGTTTAACAGCATCAGTACCAACACTGCATTACGTACGGCCAAACATCCAGCTGTGCTGACGTTTCGCCGTCCTATCAACGCAATAAAGGCATTATTACCAGCAGTACCTGTTGACCTTTACTTCAATCTGGTCACAGAATGAAGCGCGGCGTTTAGTTCCGCCCAAAGTTCCGTCCCAAAAATTTAACAGTACCCACAAGGTATAACTTCTCAATATTTAACAAAATCATAATGACACATTCAGAATATGAAATCCACGTGACAATAACAGCAGTAACTCTTCCAGATGTTAGATATTTTCCACCACGACACGCATATCGCGCTCACTGAATAACACCGTCACGTCGTGAGATATAAAGATATAGAGATATTTTTATTATTGACGTTTACGCTTTATCTGCGTTTAAATGTTCCATTCTGTTCATTTCGCTTGAGTTGTCCGTTAAATTGTTAAGCATAGGAGTATAATATTATTATAAGTTTAAGGTACTAGTTATCCTGCCTGGATTTTAATAATATAATAGTATGCAGACATTTTACATACGAATATTAAACCTCCCTCTTGAATCCGTCTGTGTATGTGTAATGAAAATTGCATTTAAAATTTGTTAAATAGTGTATACGTAACTTTATTTTATACAATGTGAAGATTTTTGATTGAATACGTAGAATTAAACAGTATAAATAGAATAAAATAATTTTAATGCAAAAATATTCTCTGATTGGAAATCGTATCCGTAACCTCTTCAGAAAACTAATTATGAGTTTCGAACTTGTAACCAGTGTTCAGACACTATTCAGATATTCCTACATATTTATTACATACTAAAATATATTATATATATATGTACTAAATATTAACCGATTGTATACCTTGGAGATACGACGAGGCCTGGACGAGCATAAATCATACGACGCTCTGAGAATTAATGAAACTAACATTGTTTTTATTGCCTCAACTTTATATGGTAATGCCTTTTTAGATGTAAAGCGTTTCTGCTGCGTTAGTTATTTTTTTAAATAGATTTTTAGTACTTTTACTCACAATGTCTATTGATATGAATAGGAGAAAACTGGCGAAGTCCTAGGATTCTCTCTGTCTACTCTACTAATGACGAAAGGAAAAAAATAAATTATTTATACCTTTTATTTGTTTTTACAATTTTAATAAATAATCAAAGTATTGACGTAATCGTGGAGCGGTGGCACAAGAGTGTAACTATAAGAGCAATAGTTGTAAGTTCGATTCCCACATGAGTGAATGAAAAAATATTAGTATGCGTTACTTAGAGTTACTTACTTAAAAAGTGGAAAACAGAGTGTGTTAGCACTAGGTCTTCTGCTTACCCCGCTATAAGCGGGTTACAGCGTGAAACTAAAAAAAAAAACATAATTTTAAATAGATATATAGAAATTTGTTAAAAATGTAAAAAAAAAGATTCGACATATAAAGAGAAAAATAAATCGTACATAACGAATCTAGGGTGGATTCGTTTAGCTTTAGTACGATAGAATGTTGTTGCAATCTGTGCAACTGACTTGTGAAATTCCATTAATACTGAAATTACTTACAGTCGTCTGACTCGTGGAAACTCTGTATCAGTTAAAGGAGCTTCTGTAGGATATTGTTTTTTGTAAGCGATACTTAAAACTACATGCTTAGCAGTTACTTCGTGAAAAATTATAGGTACAATGTCAGAAAAAAAAGAATTATTAAGCAATGTTTCTTAAAAATCGAAAAAAAAAATATTTTTAAAGATTAGTAAGTACCCTCTTTTTCAAAGGATAATATGCATAAGGTCTCGTTATTCAATTTAATAATTTAAATAATAAGACTGTCCATAATTTTTGTTTTTGTCATATTGGAATGTGCTTATTAAATAAATTTACAGTTTTAAATACGTATATATATTTGTCTATCAATAAGTTTACTATACCTAATTTAATAAAAAACAGTCGAATTGAAAACCTCCTTCTTTTTGAAGTCGGTTAAAAAAGGAATATAATACATTTTCTTAGCGTCACTCTGTATCCCACATTGTACTAACTGCGTAATATATATTTTTGTTATTTTTCAAAAAGAAACGCGGCAAAATCGTTGTTAGTGTGAATATTCAGTAGAGAAAAACTTGTCCGAACTAGCCCCATAATTCAAGCAGACTGCGAGTCTCCTAAATCAGCTGCTAACACTAAATAAATATAGTTGGTAATAAATCTACCATGAAAATTTTCAACACTGCCCTAGTGCAGGGAAAACATCTATATGAAAGTTTAAATTATAATTATTCTTATATAGTTTAAGTATTTTTTCGTTCTACATTTTCCGCTGAATTTTCAGGGTATTGCATGTTGACTGGTGGAATTCAACGCCACGTTCAGTCTGCTTGTGAGGGAAAATGAACATTATTTTAATATTACCAAGACCCCCGAGTATGCATCGAACCCATAACCATCGCGTTTCCAGGCAGATGTAGTACCTACTTATACAGTATAATTTCTTTTAATCAGCACTAGAACTAAATAAGCTTACCAAGCCAATTCTGAAGCTTAATTGCATTAAAATTTCACTCGGCTACAACCGCGGCTCCCCGCAGACTACTATAGAACGTGTTTTACAGAACTAACGATAATTGTTGGCTAAATATTGTTCAAATTGGTTATGCTGCTCATAGGAAATGAAACAAATTAAATAAATTGTTTTTATTTTTTCAATTTTACGCCGCATCCCACACAGAGGGAATCTAGTGTTAAGACACTCCGTTACCCACTATCCGCGGAATTTTTCAGGCATTGTGTGTCGAGTGGCGAAACTCAATCCCGCCCTTTGCCTCGACACCAGTGCGAAGAAATCTGCTTTCCCTGCTTTTGGAGATAGGTACTGCGTGAAGCTGATTTAATTTATTAATATTTTTTATATTTTTCTAAGAATTTCCAAGGCGCCAGATTTCCGTCACTTGCCATAAACAAGTTATAAAATAAATCCTAAAAGTTTTCAAAAAAACAAATTTAATCAAAAACTTTTCACGAGAGATTATCATTAAACGTTTTTTCCCCGACAATATTAATAAAGTAGCCTTCACCCAGAACGATTTTGCATTGATTACTTTTTGTGAGGCTTATTACAAAATATTGATTATTTCTTAATTTGCTATTCATTGATGATTTCTTTAGTTCATCATGAAAAACAATAATACAAGAATAGCAGTGTATTATTAACAATAATATTTTGTACAGATTTATTCAATTGTAGTGGAAATCAAGGCCGATTAACTTAATAGCTCTTCAGATATATTTCTTGGAGTGGAGTGGAAAATTTTCTATTTTCGACACTTAATACGTACTTTCGTTTGTAGAGAGCTTCATAATAAATATATGAATGTAGTTGTTTTGACAGCCACTAAATTGTACACTGAAACGTCAATAAATTGAGCTAGTCGTGGAACGTCTGATAGTAAACATAGATAATTGTGGATTCGATCTCGCCTTGGGAAGTGGAAAATGGATTGTCTTGTTACTGGGTTTTCTCAGCCAACCTTATATATACGGAAGTGGGAAGCTGTTATTTTATATTATTCTCCACTTCTCCACTAATAGTTTCGTAGGAACTTCCTTACACGCGCCACAGAACGAAAATTATACAATGAAATAAAAACCCTCATGATCAATAAGTACTACTTATTACCATTCCTATACTTGTCTTGCAAATATTTCAATAGTTTTCTTTATAACTATTAAAAATCAATGAAGGAAAGATATACAGTATATATGAAATTGAATTAACAAAATAAGGAAACAAACAAAAATGAATAAAGGCGCGTTCGATTTATAGCTGAAGTGGCTCGGGAGTAATGAAACTGAATAATGCATACCTCGGAATATTTCCGTGGATATAGGGTTATAATTTAGCTTTTAATTCGTTTTAGAAATAATTTAATTATATAGATAAATATTATATTTGAATTTTAAAGACACTGAATTCTCCATTCTGTGTCTTGTCATGTGGAAACCAACAATTGAGAGCTGTCAGCTTTTCTTACCACAGACGAAGATATGAAAACCATTTGAAATTAGTTTGAGTAGAGATTAAAATCATAACGTGCTTACAGCCAGACACTGTCCCAATATATGTATATATATTTACATAAATTGCCAAATTTATTATTTTTAATTTATTAAAATTAATATATACGTGACAACCCTGTTATGTGAGAATATAACGCCGTTATCATATAACGATTAGATTTTCATGACACTCTGATGATTTTCAGAACCCTGAGTACAATTATAAAGAATACCATATTTCGCAGTTTACTTTAGTTATGGGTTGTATAATCTGGACCAGATAATAAGAAATATAATATAAAATTTAATTAAAATATTAATTAAATAACCCTTTTTAAAAATAAATTTCTTCTTCCTACTCATCCTTCTCCATTTTATTGCGGCCATCAGTTTAGATAAGCAACAGGAGTGATTATATGTAATTTTATTGTCACCAGAACGGAAGCCTGAATCCAGATTTCAGGTCAATTGGAAACTAGGAAGTGGGTCAAATTGAACTTGCTAGATTTCACATACACTAACACACATACTAATACGGCAAGTTAAATAAATAATATTAATTGGTTCTCTCTCTCTCTACTTTTTTACTACTCTACCTAGATCGAAATAAAACATCGAGTTGTTTTTAATAAGAAATTATAAAATCCTTTTGAATATTCTATAATTCTTTTTTTATTTGATAGAAGTTGAAAATATAAAAAATTAAAGAAAAAACGTAATCGTTCAATTATGCACCGATGTAATATTCCAATATAGGAGTTCGGAATCCCTCTCCCTACGGGACAGTGAAACTTTTTGTTCTTTTTTAGAAATCTTCAATTAACTCTGTAACGTCGCTTTGACGCTCTAGCTAATTTTTCACCATTTTTCTCGTAATTTTTTTCTTCAGGCGAAGAGCCATTTTATATTTATGATATTATCGATTCTTATCCAGACAACAGCTGTAGCTGTAGGCAGGAAAGTGAAGTGCAAGTGCGTGCAAGTGTATACAAACTAGATTGAGACTGTGGGTTATCATACATCGGTTATCAAACAAACAGAAGCAGGGTGAAGGAACATATCTCCGATATCAAGAATGGCATGGCATGTATCGAAGTCAGCTATGTGTGAACACACTGTGGATATTCCTGACTAAGGAAAACAGATATATTCCTAGAATGTTCCGCGAGGCCATGGAAATACAAAAACATCCTAACTTCAATAGAGGGGACAGCTGGAAACTTTCTACCACCTGGGACCCAGTCAAAAAATCTTTAAACAAAATCAGGTGTTTGGTTACATCACCTAACGTATCTGCAAATAGAGAAAAAAAGAAGAAGAACCTTGATGTTCTTTTTTATAACAGTAAACGAAATCGGTTTTAAATATCTACGCCACGACAGCTTAAATTCGTTAATTCATATATTTCTTGAAATTGATATATTTGTTTTCATTTTTTAACTTTGTTTCCACTCACTCAACTTGAAATGTCCCGAATTTGAGCAGAAAGTGTGGAACAGAGTGTCTTAATACTAAATTCTTTCAATGCTAGAAATAGTCGACTGTAAACACGAAGGTTGTAAGTTCGGTACTCACTCGGGAAAATGAATTTTCATATTATAAAAAAAAAAACATGTATTGTTTCTTAGTTTAATATTATACTGTTTCAAACTACCCACATAAACATACTCTAAAGAAAACAATAATCACTATGTTCATTAACATTTTGAATTTTAAAATATTACTTTTACAAATAAGAATACATTTTTCATTACCACCCTTCCATATGTATTTATTAACGTTTAAAAGCAAAACTGCGCTATATTTTTTCGCACGGCTCTTGATATTTTTAATTAAACATCGGATCTATAATATGAGTGATTCCGCTCCGTAATTAATGTTTCATATTAAATTTTATTTCGAAATGTTATTTCGTTTTATGAAATTGTTTTTCTTGTTTTATAAATTTGTATAACATCTGGTGCAGTGATAACTTGCTGTAATTAATTATAATGTCAGAGGTCGCAATGTCGAATAATTCAAGTTTCCCTTTAATATTGTTTTTTTAGCTTCCCGTTGTATCCCGCGTATAGCAGGGTAGGCGGAAGGAACTTAGTGTAAATACCATTCCTTCGAATGGGAATCGAACCCACAACCGTCGTATTTACAGTCAGAAGTTGTGCCACAATTTTCATTTTACTATGGAATTGAATGAACGTTTTTTTAAGTTTTAAGGTTGAAACTATATAAAAGACATTTGAAAAAACAATTAAAGAAAAAGTGTGAAAGAATAACTTCGCGCCCGTTGTTGTCACTAAGCACTTTAGAGGTATTCTCGGTACGTATTTTGAATTGGATGTGCTAATACTTTTATTATTTTGAACAATCGAGAATAATAATACTTATTTGGTTAAGATTAGTAGATATTTTTTTAAGTAGATATTTTTTTTTTTTTTTCTACTAAGAAACTATCTAAGCGTACTATCTAACTACCACTAAGTCATACAGATAGAAAAAATATGACTTAGTATTTAGAGCACTTGGACTATTTCAAAGAGACTTAGGTTCAAATCCCTCTACGTTAATTTTTTTATAAGTTTTCTAAACAAAGTAATTAAAATTAATCATTCTACGAATTTCTCTTCGATGATTCGAAATTTAACAATACAGAATTAAGAGGAAAGAAAAATTGTACGATAGAATTGTTTTCACATGTAAACAATGCCATTCAAAAATATAATATGAGTTTAACGTAACTCGACAACCACTACACAACTACGGTATAATGCCCGGATTCACTAAGCGGGTTTCCATATTCATGCGTTTCCGTACATTTGGTAAATTGATAGAGGATGCTATGAACTATGCAGGAATACGATACGAGCCCGTGCGTAATGTATTTTGTTATAAATTTTACTATAAATATAGTTTAATTTGTATAATATTATTTTTTTTGGGGAACGTATTCCGTTTTTTTTTATATTATTTTCAAACATATAGTGCTATAAAAGGTATTTCGTCCATCATATTTTTTGAAATCTAATTTAAAATGTGCTGCAATTACGTCTATACAATCATAATAAACGTGATAAACAAACTCCTTACCTACTTTTTTGTAATTAGGTAAAAGCTCCCGAGTTCTACAAAAGTAAGTTATTTTCCTCCGTCTCTACTTCCCAAAATTATAACGTTAGTAAGTAAAAACTCTTAATTCAGACGGCATTGTTGTCCACAATAACAATTGGTGGTCCTGAATAGCACCAGCCATTGGCTTCCTTTAAGAACAAAAGATATATATAGCCTGAGATATTTACATTGTATTCTTTCAAATAATGAATGTCTAAGTTTAGAATACGAATATTAATGAGTTGGGCTATAAAATTAAAACTAAAACATTTTGAAAATTATATTAAATTAAAACATTTTTGTATTTTTTTTAAAGATTTAATAGTTGTAGGTACAGCGTTTTCTATAATTATTATTCATTTTTTGCTCTGAAATTAAATTCGCCACTCAATATCTTAAATGCCTGTGGATGTGGAGAACGACATGACATTTCTTTCATTCAACATATTAACTAAGCTGATATAAATTAAAAATATAATACCAAAAATAACCATTTTTTAAGCTTCAAACTTTATATCTATAGGAGTCAAAGAGAACAGAGCGCCAAAGGCTACGGTATTTTCATATCTCTTTCGCCTCATCCCCTGGTCACCACCCTCTTCATATATGCCTTCCGGAGACCTTCTCCAATATCATCGAAACTTCTAACTACCGTACTACCTTTTACTTTATGTCGGTTATATCATTAAATCAAACTATTATCAACAAGTACTGCTATTATTATTATGTAAGTTGCAATGTACGTAAATAACATATTACATATTGTTTGTATAATAATATATATTAGAAACGCATTAAGTGAAATTAAAATGTTCTATGGCAATCTTAAATATAAAAGATTTGCGTCTTTGAGAATCTAACAACGGAAGACGTAAACACACATCTATTGGTCTTATTACAGTTTATAAGAAATCTGTATGTGATTTCTTAAGCTGGAAACGAATGTGACGAAGTAAGGAAAAAGCCAAGACAAGTCTATTATTAACAGAATTCCTTATTAATATTTATTTTCCAAAAAAAATGGTGGGTAATCACCAAAGAATGCGAATAGATGACAAGCAAAATCATGAAGCGTTTTGAGGCGGCTATGGCGCAATGAAATAGCGTCTGACTTGTAAACGCGACGGTTGTAGATTCGATCTCCATTTGAGGGAATTATTATATTTTAATTATTTTAATTTAACCGTTTAAGTTTATAACAATAACTGTCAGTTATAACGGCGTTAAGAATTGGCCAAAAAATTCAATTCTACTTAGTAAGCTTTAAGAACATCAAAAATTGTTGCCAGTTTAGATCAATTAAATCACCTTCACGAAATATATAGGTATAATATTCCATAAAAACATGTTCATATTAGGTATATATTTTTTTATTTTTTCTACTATTAAATATAAAAAAATAAAAAGAAAACAATTTAATATGATGTTTTCGTATATTAAATGTAATAATTGGGCAATTACTGTAATAACCAGTAGTTATATAATTGAAATATTAATATTGTAACAACTCCGCAAATGGTCTTCTGCGTATGCCAATTCCAATTGTTTCTATAATATGCTGTATTTAACTGCTATTGTCATGTTTAATAATTTTGTAAAGAGAGTGACAACAAAATATAGTATTGTAGGACATTTGTTTTGTATAATACATGTTGTTTTATAAAATATAGTAATTAAAGCTTAGATCGGCGTGAAAATAAAATAATATTAAAAATACTTGGTTTCTTTATTTACTATCATAAATATAGTTTTGTATCCTTAGTTGACCACGCCGACGTCATACTCCGCTTTGAATATACCATCTAGTGGAAGGTCACCCTGAGGTGGATCGCGGCTGAGCGTCACAGTAACACCTTTTTATAAGGCCGCAAGGTATTGGACCTGAGTGACCACGCAAGCCTTCCAAGAGACCAGGTCGAAATCGAGATCCCTGAGGAAATATAATTGTAATAATACTACTTTATTGCAAATTTATAATTTATATTTAAGTACTATTTGGATATTAACACAAGGTACATAAGCAATATCTATTGTCTGTCTCTTACAGAACGATCCTTTCCAGGCCTGGAATTGGTGGCCACCAATAATAAATCTTCTATTATAAAAAGCAGAGAAATGCTAAAAGTATTATATTATATTTTTAGACTATTTTCGGTGGATAACTTAATTATTTGCCTAAATTAACCCAGTTAAAGCGCTACATTTAAATAGTGAAATTATATGTAAAATTGCAATTCTATATAAATGTCTGTATAATGGTCTTCTATTTCCCTCATGTTTATAATATTAGGGACTGATTAGAAGATCAACAGTAAACATTTCAATTTTAATTAAGATAACATATTGTATAAGGCACTGTCATGTAATGCCAAAAAATCCTAATTTTTGAAAACGTGTAGTTCTACTACTGCCTACTTCCTTTTTTATCACGCCTATCCTATATAAGTATTATTAGGCACACGTAACAATTCAAGTTTATTTTAACTAGAGACCTGTAAGATGATTGTCTTATATACAATTTTTACAGTTTGTTCTGCGATATATTTATATTACAAATTCATAAATAACAATGTTTGGAAAAAAAAGAATGTTCCGCATCCAAGACCTTTACCAATATTTGGTAATTTTAAAGACTATATATTGCTAAGGAAGTATGGGCCGCAAATTACTCAAGAAATATGCCAAAAGTTTCCTGATGAACCATACGTTGGAGTATACTATGGCACCGATCCTGCTTTAATCATACAAGATCCTAACATTATTAAGCTGGTGATGCAAAAAGATTTTTATTATTTTAACCAACGAGAAATATCGAAACATACTCATAAGGAACTAATCACCCAGAATATGTTCTTCTCAGGAGGAGACAGTTGGAAAGTATTACGTCAAAACATGACAACATTATTTACCTCTGCGAAAATCAAAAATATGTTTTACTTAATTGAAAATTGTGCGAAAAGCTTGGAAAATGTGTTAGCAAATGAAGTGAAAACGCAAAATAATATTGAAGTAAAGTCGCTGTTAGCAAGATATACCATGGACTGTATTGGATCATGTGCCTTTGGTATAAACACGGGTACATTAGAGAGAAACTCCGAAAGTAATCCGTTTTTCGTTGTAGGTTACAAAATCTTCGACTCCACAATTTGTGGTGGTTTTAGGATAGTAGCACGTGCGATGTGGCCAGCATATTTTTATAGCTTGGGCCTTCAGTTATTCCAAAATGAAATTATCACATTTTTCAAAACTGTTATGACTGGAGTGTTCAAAGCTCGACAATCCGAAATATCGACACGTAATGATTTTGTAGACTTATTTCTGGCATGGAAAAAGAACAAACGTTTAGTCGGTGACAGTATAACTAACATGAAAACAGATATAAAATCAACAGTAGAATTAGAAATAGATGATGCCTTGCTCATTAGTCAATGTGTAATGTTGTATGGAGCAGGATACGAAACAACCTCTACTACAATTAGTCTTTTACTGTTTGAATTAGCTAAAGATGAAAAGGCACAAGCTCGAGTGATCGAAGAAGTAGACAGCTACATCCAAAGGCACAATGGCAAAATAGAATTTGAATGTATCAATGAAATGCCATTTCTTCAAGCTTGCATTGAAGAAACACTGAGATTGTATCCCGTTTTGGGAACGCTTACTCGCGAAGTAGAAGAAGAATATACTTTGCCCACAGGTCTTCGCTTGGACAAGGGCTTACGTGTCCACATTCCAGTATACCACCTTCACCATGATCCAAAATATTTTCCGGAACCTGAGAAGTTTCGACCTGAACGTTTTTATGGTGATGAAAAGAAAAATATTAAGCCGTTCACATACATGCCGTTTGGAGAAGGACCCAGGATATGCATAGGTACTCATTTATTAGTATAGTATACATTTTTATACTATAAGTATTAATAATATGGAAAAAATCCGTTTAAAATACAAAATTAATAATTTAAATGTATGTTTACAGGGCAACGCTTCGCAAAGATGCCAATGATAGCAGGAGTTCTAACCATATTTAGGAGCTACAATGTGAAATTAGACGACAATATGCCTACTAACGTGACATTCGAACCAAAATCACTTGTCACTCAACCTCTTGGTGGTATACATTTAAATTTTAGTCCTCGATAAATAAAATTGGAAACTGAATTGGAAACTAAAATTAATGTAGATGTTTTCAATATTTTTACCTTATGATTTATTAGTTAAGAAATGGTCGATCAATTGTAATAAAATTCTTTTGATATGGTATAATGCTCTTTAACCAATCGAGCTTTTATGATACA
This sequence comes from Heliconius numata, assembly GCA_016802625.1. NCBI lineage: Eukaryota > Metazoa > Arthropoda > Insecta > Lepidoptera > Nymphalidae > Heliconius > Heliconius numata. The sequence goes on from JAEBDU010013140.1 coordinate 1,054,069, forward strand.
ATATTAACCTCAAATTATTACGTGTTATAGAATAATAAAAATAACATCCTTGATATCCTTATCCTTGTTTGTAAAACTTTATATTAATTTTATTTCACTGATGAAAAGTAAAATAAATGTGATATTTTTAATACATATAGTTTTAAGTGATTTTAAAATCTTTTTAAAGCTATGTATGAATCGTATTTCAAATTATTTTATTTTTTCGGTCAAATACCTGCCTCCGTTGCTGCCTTTACTTTGAGTTGTTAAGCGTGATGAATATTGTCAATAGAAATATAAAATTGAAGATTTAGCACATCTGATCTGATGACTTGAGGTCAACATGGCACAGTGGTACAGCCTTTGGCTGTAATTGAAGTGGTTATGATTTCTATCTCCACTCAAAAAAAATATATAATTTAAATTATTTTTCCTCTTCGGTAAGATATTGAAACATAAACGTGTCCTGCCAAATTTTAAAGGAATGTGGAAAACAAAGTGTCTCGACACTAAATTATCTACTATAAATTTCAATGAAGCGCCGTAAAGTCCACACAAGTGAAGTTGCAGGTTGCTCTATACATTATGAATTTAGAATCTACAGATCACTTAAAAGTTTGGCTGAATTAAATTGCAAATTCGGCTTAACTTAAAACTGCTTATTCCAAACGTGAAACCAAAACTATGTGGTGAGCTATACGTCCGTATGAACAATGGCTTTCACAGAATAGTGTCGGACTAACGCCAGTTCTAGAATATAGAATATAGTTTTGTGTAGCTATTTTAGTCTTAGATAAACTAATATTTTTACTAAAGCTCTAATTTTTTTAACTGAAACCTTAGTGACTGATTGATTATTGACTGATATTTTCGACTGTCAAAAATCAGTTCTTAATATTGTCCTGTTAAAAATAATGTTACGCAGACGGCACCGTGACGCAAGCAAGTAGTGTATTCGAACCTATATTAATATTTAAAGATTCACGCTTCATCCCGGAAATAGAAAAATCATAAAGTCAAGATAACCCATTTACCCGATAACCCGATAACCCCAAGAATATATTGCGTGTTAAGTTGAGGCAGTCGACTTGTTTAGTTTTGTTTGCCCAGAGGAGAGAAATGAAAACAAGTCATTTCTCGAAGTGAGGATTGAACTATCGTGTTTCCAGATAACCTTTATGTCAATTAATGTCATTATAACGTAAATTACCTATAATTAATATATCATTGCACTTCTAACTGATAACAGCCTATCTACTATTTAATACTAATTGACAGTTGTGAATGTATTTTCTAGATATTACTGAAATAGATAACTTTATCTTTAATAATTTATACTAACAATATGTTATTCTATGCTAGGATTTTATTTGTGAAAAAAGATAAGATAAACGAGCGTACGGATCACACGGGTAACACCAGAGTAGCTACAGGTGCGTTGCTGGCTTTTAAGGTGGAGATAGATGCGCTTTTTGAAGGTAAAATTCTGCCGCTGGTAGGCCACTTCCCATTAAACCACACAGTAGGGGAGTGCCACGTGTCCATATGGTGTGGAACGTACTTGAGTTTGTGGTTTGTGAAATCGGCGCTGTGAAATGCTGTAGAGAATGCTCAGCGAGAAGCATATTATAAAGATGAATTGTTTGTTTGATTGAAAGCGCAAATTTCAGGAATAATATTTTTGTGAACCGTGATGATATTGGTGGTTAGGGTCGTATTTTACCAGCGAGCAGACGGGTTAGGTCTGAATTGCTCTGGTTAGCTAACCGCCACCAGAGATTTGACGTTATTGTTGCTCGCTTAGCAGGACCCAGGGGGACCCAGATATTCGCCCTTCACATTTTATATCATTAACATACATATGTATAATGTACAATACATATTATGTTCATACATCATTATACTATAACGTCGATTTTTAACTAGTTATGCAATCAATTTCCGCTAAAATCACTGTTATTTAGTTAATGTCACTTCGAAAACTAATATCCGGTAATTTGATTACTCCGTTCTAACATAGTAAATAGTAAAGTTTAATATTATTATGTGTACAATATGCATATATATGAAATAATATTATTAATAAGTTTATATAATCATAATTTCTAAAATCTTTGTATAAATATTTTATATGTATTTATAATATGATCATTGAATATACATAAATTAATTATTTTTAATTCTTCGCTTTGGTAGACAAAACAAAGCAAGTTCTGTCACTCAACATCCAAATGTCACGAATGTTGGAAACTAGGGGTGTTTACGGACGGAACGGAGTCTCTTAACACTAGGTTCCCTTGCTCTACTCTGCTATGTGAGAAAAAGAAAAAGAATAAATGTAGCTATTATTATTATTAAAATTTTGTTAATTTTTCATTATTATCAACCTAATTTGTATCATAATATTATCATAACAATCCCAATTACACATGTGAACGTTGAAGCAATAGAGAAAATTATTCGGAAAATTTATGCCTTTGCCTGCCTGCGCTTTGTAGCTGCGATAAGAGTACGCTAAATACTGTAATATACGAGATTGTACCTAATTATGGTAAACAGGATGGTATTATAGTTACCTAAAATATGTCTCAGTTTACTATTTTGTTATTTAGCTCTAATAAATATAGAAAATCTAAACGGAATGGTTATCAAAACGAAAAAATATAAGGTACTAGCGACCCTCTTGCGGCTTCGCCCGCTTTTACTACTGGATTATTCATATAATGTATGTTTGCAAAGCACTTAAGATAATGTGAAAATTAATTAAACCCTAATGCAACCCGCATTTTCGTAGTTTCAATAAGGATTTTCCAATTAAAACAATGCACAGCAAGGATTTTTTAGTAGGTACCGTAATTTTAAATCTGTGCTACTAATCTTTTCAAGTACTTATTAAAATATATTTAAATGACTATTTTTAAACGGAAGAAATTATAAACATAAACCTACTTACTAATAACTACTACAAAAAATATGAAACCAAATATATCGCGCTGAAATAATACATTCAACTCCAATTATCCAATACGTGCAAACGCATCTAAATCTTCGTTGTTATAAAGGCAGGCGGGTTTTTTTTTTCGAGCTTGTGGTTAATGCTGAAGAGATTCTGTCCCTGATGAAAAGCAAGCACTACGTGGCTGTCTGTGAGGAAAATTAAATAGAATGCATCGGCCGGGAATCGAACCCGGGCCGCCCGCGTGGCAGGCGAGCATTCTACCACTGAACCACCGATGCGTGTAAAGCAGGCGGGCGCGGCGGACGCATGGCGAGTGGCGAGCCGTTTCGCAGCAAGGATTTTTTGATATTGTAACAACTTCTAAAGTACTTATTAAAATGAAAAACAGTAAAAGACAGTTTTGATCTACATTAAATGGCCAACGTAACTTATATACTTATTTATATGCTGAGAGTAAGGGATAAGTGAAACTTGAGTAACATACAGCTGAAGTGTCAACGACGTGATGTGTCAACAATTAAATGTGTTTTTCTCTAAAACTATTCGCAATTTCGAAATTGTGTAAAAAGCATATTTTATCTTCGTCTAACGTAGAAAATTAATAAAGTATTTTAAAGGATAAGGATTAATACCATTATCTAAAAATATCCCTCACAATAAAAAATATATTGAAATTATTATTTTAAGACAGAAAAATGATCACTACACGTTATTCTTAAAAGATACGAATATGCTCTCGCGGACTTTTTTGTAGATCTTATTAAGAGGAACAATACTCCAGTACATTTTTTTCATGTAGTGCTTACCATTAAAGCAGCGCATGCGCGAAAGTGTCTCAACGGGTAGGACTTTATACATATTTACCGTATTTATGTTAATTTACATAAGAATGTACAAATAATAAACTATATATAAACCTTCTACGAAAAATACTCGACCTAATGGTGAAAACTGCATAAAAATCCGTTGGGTGGTTTAGAAGAAGAAGAGTTAGAAAGTTCAGACAGACACGAAAAGCGACTTTGTTTTATAAGATATAGGATAGGATAGGATGCGTAGAATTTTAGTAACTTGTTATTTATGTTACATCTTTGGACTTTTTTTTGGATTCGTAGAAGTGAAAATATTTGTTGTGGAAAGTGGAGAGTATAAAATATGAAAAAAAAAACATCCTGATTTTTATTAAATATTATATGGGTTTGTTTTCAGCTACACGTTTCTTCCCATATCTTCCCTTTACCTATATAAGTACAATGATTCTAGTGCCGGAAGATATAGACAAAAGTCTTCCATAGCGTAATGATAGCTTTTAATGAAAAAAAATGAATAACAATATAATATCAATTTTTTTTATAAAAAAAATTACATGTATTACCTATTTTAACAAATAATATAATACACAAATAAAAAACTATTGACGAGGAATAAATTTTAGGAGAACACCACCCATGGATTGCGTGACGAAAGTGCGAGGTTCAAACGTCAAAGTTCTTGGCACATTCTCTGCTAGTTCGACTCTATACTTCTTAAGTATCGTCAAAATGGCAGCAGTCATTGGCATTTTTGAGAAACGGAGACCTGTAATATGATAATTAAATTTGGTAAATAGCAAATAATAAGTATTCCTTGAATATGTATTTCTCATCTATATTTATCACATTTGACCAACCACGTCCCAATATATGAGATGGCACTGTTAATTGTAGTAAAAACTTAATATTTTTACAGAAATGAGCCGATAACAAATAATATGAATGAATTTAAATAATAAACTACTTATCCTACCTACCCGTCGTGGCACTTGTGCCCCACAAGAGTGTGACTATAAACGCGATAGGTTGCAGGTTCAATTACCGCTCGAGGAAATGAAAAATGTTATACGTTAAAATCTTTGCTCTGGTAAACAGGCAAAAACGCAGAGTTCAGTTTGGCTACTCAACAATTAATGCGTCAAGAATTTGCCGAAAAGTGGGAAACAGCGTGTTTTAACAGTAGGTAAACCTGCTATGTGCGGGACATAACGTGAAACTGAAAAAATAACTACCTATACATATCCTGTGTCCTTCACCAAAGGGCATAAACGTATATTGCTTGATATTCTTCTTTTCTTCACCAAGAAAACGTTCAGGTCGGAAATTTTCGGGTTCCGAAAAATATTCTTCGTTACGATGTAGATAAAATATTGGCAAATGAATGCGCAAGCCCTTCTCCAATCTCAAGCCGGTTGGTAGTACATAATCCTCTCGAACTTCTCGAGTAACATTTGCTATAACTGGATACAATCGTAAAGTCTCTTCTAGACACGCTTGAAGATATGGTGTATCATTAATGCATTCAAAATATAACTTGCCCTCAGACTTCTTGAAATAAGTATCAACTTCGTCGATTACTTGATTCTGTACTTCTTTATGTTTTGCTAATTCAAATAGTAAGTGGCTGGTCGTGGAAGATGTTGTTTCGAAACCAGCTGCAAACAACATAGCACATTGGCCTATCACCAAAGTGTCATCCACTTTTATTTCTATGATTTTCTTTTCATCACTTTTCTCATTGTCACTTTTCAAATTAGCAATGCTATCACCAGTTAGATACTCTTTTTTCTTCCAGTTGAGTATAAGATCTACAAAATCGTTTCTTGAGGATACATTGTGATCGCGATCTTTAATGACATTCGAAAGGAGATCCGTAAAAAAACGATTTATTTGATCGTCAAATAGTTTGAATCCTAAACCATAAAAGGTGGTTGGCCACATAGAACGAGTCACAAGTTTAAAACCACCATAATAACTCGAATCGAATAACTTCTGCCCCATAATTATAAACGGATTATCTTTTGAATTTTCTTCTAAAGTTCCAGCGTTTATGCCGAAAGCACAAGAGGCAATACAGTCCATCGTATATCTTAATAATAGAGACTTAATTTCAATTACTTCACTTATTTTCACATCCTCACTTAAGACTTTGTCTAAATTTGAAGCACAACTTTCTATTAAATAAAACATACTTTTTATTTTGGCCGAGGAAAACAATGGAGATAGATTTTGACGTAACACTCTCCATCTGTCGCCTCCTGAGAAAAACATATTTTGCGTTAACAATTCTTTATGTACATGATCTGCTACCTCCCTGTGGTCGAAGTAGTAGAAATCCTTATGCATCACCAGTTTAATGATGTCAGGATCTTTAATGATCAATGCAGGACTTGTTCCATAATACACTCCGACATAGGGCTCATTAGGAAATTGTTGGCAAATTTCCTGGGCGATTTTCGGGCCAAACTTGCTGAATAATATATATTTACGATAATTACCGAAGAATGGCACAGGTTTTGGATGAGGAACATTTCTATTACTCCAATAGTTGTAATTTTTAGTAGACAGGTAGTACAGTAAAATACAAAGAAATGTGATAACAAAGAGGACGATCATGGTCAAGAGCTTGAAATAAAGTGGTATTGAATGGAGAATGGATGTTATAATCGAATAACTATTATTATCTACAAGTAATTCATATAAATACTCGTGTCTCAAGAATTATGGTAACCACGATCTATGAATAATTGTGGAAATTTATAATTAAACAGACAGACAGAAATAAATTAGGCCAAGCGCGATTTAAACTCCTCCACCGAGGGTTCCGTACCAATTTCATTATTGTAGTAGTACAACTTATATAAGTTAATAAACTTGAGTTTGCATTTAGTTTGATTGTATATACAAATTTAATATAAAATGTTCACAAATATGTAGCTCTATTTGTTTTTACTATGATTCTCTCCGCCTATACTATGATATTCAGGAAATCCGTGAAACTAAAAGAAAAAACAGCAGAATTTTCAAGCCATTGCCATAATACTTACTCAACGTATTACGAATGTGAAAAAAGATAAGATGTAGACCAGGTTAAAAGTCATCCATCAAACGCCAGACGTAAGAGGAAACGAAGCTGGTTTTAAGTACGTCTTATGTAACTTGTTTTTCTTGTAGGTACACAACATGCTAAATATTATATATTTATAATATACTCATATATTCTGTATGCTGGAAAATTTACATTTAGCAAATAAAATAAATATACATAATTAGTTTATATTCTGTACGAGTATATATCATTTAATGAATTTGTTATATGTAAATATGAAGGCCGTCGTAGCGTACATAAGCAACAGCGTAGGGTATAAGCGTGCGACTGTAAACGCAATGATTGTAGGTTGGAATCCCACTCGAAGGTATGAAATATATATTTTTTTTTACTTCCTCATTTGAAAGTAAGGAAATGAAGTGTACTAGGTTCCCAGATTCCCGCTGCCTACCCTCATATGGGCAGGATACAGCGTGAAGTTAAAAAAAAACACTTACTCGGCGTCTTTTACTAATATGCACACTCTCTAATATGCAAAAAATAAACATTGCACAGTAAATGCAGCTGTGCTATATCTTAACCATTCATAAAGCTAATCCTATTAAAGCATACATACAATACTAAAAGATATTAAACCAACGCAGAGGTAGAATAAAAAGAATAAGTCGGATAAGGAAAATGAATTGAAAAGTAAAAGCTATAAATTTTAAATATGGTTAGAAATAGTGCAGCGACAAAGCTGTTGGCTGTAAGCGAAATTAGTGGGTTCGATTACCATTCATGGTGTGAATTATTTTCATTTCCTTCCTTAGGAAATAGTACAAAGTACGGTAGTGCCATGGAAACGGAGTGTTTTAACTCTATTTTCCGTTTGCCTACGCTCAAATTTTTATGCTTGTGGTATCTAATTCTGGGATTTGAACCTATAACTGTACTAAGTAATCCCTTAACCACGTCACGCTTCTGTCGATATAAACTAACCGAAGCTATTGTGGTTAATATTATAGTACAATATCCGGTTACACCAGATTATCTTCCAAAACCAACAAATTGTCAAACAATCAAGTTGAGCTCTGTCTCGGTTGTGGTTTGCAGTAATCTCCATTCTCTAAGCGAATATTATATGTGTGTAACCACAGAGGTTTGTGTATTCTAGATGTGGCTATGGTTATTTTTTGTAATTTATTTCATTACGTACGGGTATATGTGTCTATATGACTGTGTCATCGTAGCTCCCAAACAGTTGACTTGATTTTGGTTTAATTTTTTTTTTCACTTTACAGAAATGAAGATGCTGAGGTCTGACCGCACACGCAACACATTCAATCGAGGTAATCTTGGGGCCTGTGACAGCGAAAAAGCTGCAAAAAGTCGCCTCAGACAGTTTAGCCACATTGCGTGTTAGGAACTATTTCAGATGCCTTGCTATATATAGATATCTGTCTCTGGAGTGAGACAGATATCTATATATAGCACGGACGGACGCCCCAGGGAAAAGCTGGTTGGATGTCACGTCGCAGGACATGAGAGCCACCACCATGACATGACATGACAAGCAACCACCGAGGACGTTGAAGACCTTGCAAAGTGAAGTAGGTTAATCAGAAAGGTAACATACACCGGGATTAATGTTAGGAGCTATAATATACAGGGTGGAAGAGGCTGCGCTTCTTTTACTGAAACTGCATATTGGGTAAAATATTTCAAACCCAGAATTAAAAAAAATAATCAAGATACCTCAACGGTTTGGACGTAGGATTTTTTTTTCATTTCACGATTTTTATCCATACCTGTATTTCGTGTCACGCACACATACGTATGCGACGTTGCCGCTTTGACAGGTAAGTGTGTGCGTGCCTATGTTATACTTTACAAATGGCGTTTTATTTTAAAACGATAATTTTATTATTTATTTTGTTTGAAAAAAAAACTTTTTCATTTTTGAGAATTATTTTTTTTCCGATTATTATTAGGCTTTTATAGAGTAGTTAAAACTGTGGTTTAATTTAAAGTGGCGCTGACAATTCCACCCTGTATATATGTATATTTCAATATATCGTTTCTTATATAATTAATTGTAGCAACATCTATTAATACATAAATCATTGGTCGCCAAGTAAATGGATTGGTGCCTAATGAATTAATTGGAGATTGTGAACTATTAATAACGTAGTACATGGAAATCACGAGATATGTTAAATATTTACCTTATCTATTCGTTGCACTGTTGACAGATGGTTCTTGTGGTATCTAATATACTGTCGGTATATTAGATACCACAAGAACCATCTATTGATAGATATCCTCTGCTATCTGTTCAAATTTCAGGAGGAAAACAAATTTCACTGCTCTCGTAGTCCCTCAAATCAAGGCGGTGAGTTCTGCCACTCATTGTATAATGTCTCGCTATGAGGCGAAAATGGATCGAAAATGGAGAAAGGGGGAACGGAGAGTGTTGACTCTTAAAACATACACTAAAAAAATGAAGCTGCTATATTTCCTTTCATTTCTAATAATCAAATTGATCAACTGTAGTATACTATAGTATAGAAATAGTTAACAACTAGGTTGACCAATAGAGCGCTAGTGCACTTAATGAATAGTGCATCAAATTACTGAACATAGTTGTATGTAAATAGTTTGGTAATATGGTTTCCAACAATCCAATCAAATAAGCAAATCGAAATTTCAGCTAAAATATCGAATTTGAACTAACAATATTGAAGTCTTCAGTTTAATTGAGAATCTTCATGTTGAAACTTTGATAAATAATAACGATATTATATCATTTATTGTTTTTCAGCTTTTTTCTATATCGCACATTGACTGAATAGGCAGACAGAACGCAGTGTTTAGGTACTACGTCCACTCTAGGCATACGTAAAGTTTTGACTGGTGGAACTCAGCGCCACATTTTCTCAGTTAGACGCTGTCCTCAGAGAAAAAAGGTGTTATTCTCTATACATATAGAAGGGTAGGAGGAAAGTGGACCTAGGAACCTAATGTTAAGACACTTCCGTTCCCCATTTTTGCCGAATTCTGGAGGCATTGCGTGTGGAGTGGCAGAACTCTGGCAAACACTGCGCTTTGCCTCGTTATCAGAACTCGGAAATGAAAATATCAAATACTTCATTTTGCAACACGACTGACCTAGACTGGACGGGCTTCTGAGAGCCCTTAGAGAATATAATGAGAACATTTATTTTCCAAAATTTCTTCTGATCTTGATATTAAAAACAAAAATATTATTTCCCTAACTTACTAAGTAAACATTTTTCTAAGTAAAAAGTTATTATAGTTGTTTTGCCTAAATCAAACTCATTTGTCAGAGTGCCTGGTACAAAGTTGCGCGCTCACTAGGGACTGACGCTTGATGGATGACTGTAGGAGCTAATACTGCCGAGTGTTAGTAATATTTAGTACTAGTAGTGGATATAATTATTTCTTGTACTATTCACTTTATTTGCTCTATGGTTGCGGGTAGATAGATACAAAAATTTAATACACTTCGTTCTTCTTCTGTCGTTTGTTGTTGTTCTATTCTGAGTCCTTGCTCGCGAGGACATACAGTTAGACCCCCATCTAACTCTCATACTCTATCTCTATCTCATATCTCAATTTTGAAAATTAATAATATAAGAGGTTACTGTGTTCTTTACTCCCAAATTGTCATGATATTTTATGTTGACCAGAAGAATCGAAACCTATTTTATTTTCATTATATTGATAACATTAATATTTTATTTAACACCGCGCGTTGCTCGCTTACCAGGGCGAATAAATAAAAGTAATTAATTCCTCCAAGTGGGAATCGAATCCACATATTTGTATTTCGACACGACGGCCTTAATATTAATTTCTAAAGTTATTATTAAATATTTTAAATTAAAGCAATAAACAGTATTTTACTGTTAAAATAATATATTCCTTTAACTGAAGTTACAATTTCAAAATAAATTAATGTGGCTCGGGGTCTATTTTGCATAATAAGGTTCAATTGAATTTTGAGCGACAGTACTGTCATGAGCTCTTTAATGAAATTGACATGTGATGCTACAACTTTTTTAAGTTTTACCTTTTTTTCCATATTATAACAGCAGGAAAAGAGTTAGTTTGTTACGTAGTGTCAAGACACTCCTATATTTTCCTAAATTATTTCTTCAACAAATATTGTAGATATATGTATATATTTGTAAAACAATAATAATCTACTAACATAATATTTTTCAAACTCTTCCGTTACTGAGTGATTGACAAACAACGGCACACTCACACTTTTATATACTGAGTGTATATAACTAGAGGAAGAATATTTTTAAAACAACTAATTATTTTCGACCATCAATCAGTAGCCAAAAGGAAATATAATTATCTATATATATAAAATCGAAAGGTCACTCACTCATCACGAAATCTCAGAAACTACAAGTGCTAGGAATCTGAAATTTTGCATAGGTGTTATTTATAGGACGTAGGTACTCGCTAAGACGGGAATTTGCAATATTCAACTCCTAAGGGGTTATTTTTGGGGTTGAAAGTTTGAATGAAACTTCGTTACTACAAATGCTAGGAGTCTCAAATTTTGCATGGACGTCACTTATAGGACGTAGGTACTCATGGAGACAGAAATTAATAATAACGTAGTTCACGCAAGCGAAGCCGCGGGCGGGCCGCTAGTACTTAATATAGAGTAAAGATAATCCCCAAGTAGAAGACCTTAAGTCGGAAAGTCAATATTATGTTACCAACTGAAATTGCTTTGGCAAAGGTAATTTAATTTTTCCAAGTTTTTCAAACTTTCGCGACGTGTGTAAAAGTTTCCCATCAAAATAAGTCTATATACTGGCTCCGTTAATATAAATCAATAAGTACCAGTTTTGGATTAGTTGCTAAACTCTTCCTCGAAGCTCGGTGTGACTACGATGAATGCGATGTATAAAAATATAGAAAAGTATTGAATCAAGTACTGATATTAATTTAGCAGTTTCACGCGTTCTGCCGCATCACATTATAGGCAGAGAAAACTCAGCGTTAAAACACTTTTTTCCCCATTTTCTGCCCAATTTTTGAAATGTGTTGTAAATGTTGTTGAGTGGAGGAAAAACACCGCACTTTATGCTATCACAGAAGGAAAATTTCATTGATTCGAGTAAGTATTGAATACACAACCATCTCATTTGCAGTCAGACGTTGTCTTATTGGGCCAACCGCGGTTTTTTTTTATTTTACAGATTGCTTGCGTACCAGATTTGTCTTATGGGTTCAATTCCCACTCGGAGGAATTAATTATTTTTGTTTTCTCGTTTTCGCAAAGAAGAGAAAGACAAAAAAACGAAGAGTTCCACCACTCAACACGCCTCAACACTCCTTAGTGTTTTCTAGTGTTTCTAGTGTTTCCTAGTATATAACTTTGTTATAATCGGGATAAAGCGTGAAGCAAAAAAAAAGTAGTTAATTTATAAGTGAAATTTACAAAATGTCCGAAGTCCAAACTTTAAGTGTAATAACCAAGTTGAGTAGATTAACCTCGCTAGAGTCACGTTCACCAAATCACGAGTCGCAGTAATCAGGTTCACCACTATACTATTTGATTTGTCGCAGCTGTACAAATACATCCTTTAATATATAAGCAATATATATTTGTAATTTACTATTTATATATATCAGTAATATATATATGTTAGACAAGTTTCAAATATATATAAATTTAATCAATATAAATATCTTGAGCATTTCGTAGCCATATTGGCGCAGCGGTACAGCGTATACGACGGTTGTGGGTTCAATTTTCATGAATTATTTTCATTTCCTAAAAGACAAAGTTCTGGATCCCATCTGTTTGATATAGCGTGAAAAAATAATACAAAATACGCGCTCGGACATCGTCTCGCAATCTATATTCCAAATCGATATAATGAATTATTTTCAGTTTACTTTTTATATATTAGATAGTAGGTATAGGCTAACCATATACTCGCATACAACCAAAAAGGAGAAAAATTAACTTGTTACATATAGAATTAATTTCCATAGCATTTAATACTTTATCGTCTGTTTGTCCACTTATAAAATAATATAGAATATAACACAGTAAAGGTTTATTAAAGTAATATTTCAGCGCAAACTCGAAACCAATGTAATATAAGACCGTCAATCTATTTATTTGACGCGCTTCTTAACTTTCAAGAGGAACTGGAACGCTTATCCGATGTTATTAAAAACATTTTAATATTTCATTTTATATTAATATTCACTTTTACCTGTGGTGATTAAATGGAAATATAAATTGTGGCTAAGGGACTCGAGTGTCATGTTTGACACATAAAAGCAAATGGAATTGTATGTCACACTTGACACACTCAGGTGCCCGAGGTAACTCTACAGCAGTTACAGCAAATTACATCGAAACAATTACCGTTTTATAATATACTATCCAACACCAAAATTTTTTTTGCAATTCGAACCATTATTTCCTTAGATTTCTGCGAGCGAAGAGAGCAGGTCAGAAGCAGAGAAGGGATCGAAATCTGCTAGTTCAAGTTACAGTAAGTTTTTGGCACAATCACTTAACATTACGTTTTATTTCAATAAATAAAAACAAAAAATGTCCAAATATTTTTTTAGATCGTTAATATAAATTACATAGTTTACACAATTTATGTAGCCAACAACAAGAAACCACAGAAGTAAATGAATTGAAGCGACTTCACTTAAATAACTGTTAAGCAAATAACTTTGAATAATTACGTTAAGTTAATTTTCAGTGACTTATTAAATGGGTCGAATAAATCCTGCCAAAAATTATAGTACCATTTGCTTACTATAACATCCAGGGTAGTGACGCCTTTCATTTTGTATTTTAAGGCTTTTTTATTGGAATTTCAGCTTCACGTTCCCGCATATAACGGGATAGGCAGTGTTACCTAGTGTTAGGACACTCCGTTAACCACGTTCCGAAGAATTCTTTATACAGTGCGTGTCAAATTACTAACCTAACCTATTTACCAGAGCGAGAAAATGAAAAACTTCAATATTCCAATGGGTTCTTATATTCTGTGAGATTTGAACCTACTACCGTTGCGTTAACAGACGCACGCTTTTTAATTTAGATTCGTGGCAGATGTCCCTGTGCTACGACGGCCTTGAATCTTACCTTAAAATCCTCTATCTTCTATAAGTATTATTTGTCTTCTTCTTCTTCCTCCTTGCATTAATCCTGGCTATTGCCAGGGTCTGCCCTCCTAATCTACCTACTCCACTTTGCACGGTCTTTTGCGTCCTCCGTGGTTGGACCATTGGCTCTCATGTCCTGCATCACGACATCCAACCAGCGCTTCCTTGGGCGTCCAGGAGGTCTCACTCCAGGAACTGATATAGCAAGGCACTTGCATAGGATATTATTTATATACTCTACTCTATTGCATTGCATATTATTTGTATACTCTACCAAAACAAGATAATAGAAATTGGAAGGAAAATTATATATTTGAATTTTCGAGATTCAATAGTACAGCTTTCTAAATAAATGAAATGATTTCATTTAAGGTTCAGTTCGTTAATTTTATTATTTATGCAAATTTAGAGTCAAGAAAGTAAACAAATTGGACAATAATATAAAAAAACTTTTCCTGTTGCGCAATTCTAAAAATATGATCTATTATTATATTAAAGGTTGAACGTGTTGGTTGTGGGTTCGATTTGTACTCGGAATTCTTCCATTACTTCACCACTCTGATATGACAAAGTGCGGCGTTGAGTTCCGCCACTTAACACGCAATATCTCAAATACGCCCGAAACATTAATGGCAGAGTGCCTTGACTATGCTTACCTTTGTTAGATAAAATATATGAAACGCACAGTTATAAGGTATATACACAACACGAATAATGGTAATATTCTTTTAAAATAATATATATCTATATTCCCAGGTTCCCTCTACCTACCCTGCTATGAGTGGGAGTCAATATGATGTTAAAAACAATATATATACTGTATATATATGGACCATACATGTACTGAGCACTTCATTCAGTATTTAGTTCCACTCGGACCATACAAATATAAATGTACTGATTTGGCTTAAAAGCTTTTAGAATAATTCTCTCTTAATATACTAAAAGTTGTGCTCTCATAATAATAATATTATTTTAGTCATTTTCAAAATAAACATTGCTAAAATTATTTCTGTTAGTATTATTTCATTTATTTGTACTGTAAACGCGACGGGAGCAGAGTTCGATTCCCATTCGGGGAATGATTTGTTTTTTTTCCATTTCCTTTATTTCAGTGAGAAGAGGTGGTCAGCTAAACTCGAAATGTCTCGACAATTCAGGAACAGAATACCTATTAAATTGAAATATATTGGAAGTCACTTTTTTTTTTATTTTCAATATTAATAGATGTTTGTTCGTTTGCTACGCGTTTAAAAAAATAAGTTTAATAAATTCAGTGTGTCAGTAGTGCAAATTTTTTTAATCTTACTATATTTTCTTGGATTTAAAAAAAATATTATTAATATTATTTATATTTATATCTCAATTCATATATTAACTAAATACACGAATTCCATACACTATATGAATATCTAATTAATTATTTCACACAGCTAGTATACCTATGAATGTTGTTCTAAAACGTTTTGCGGTTCGCAATCCAAGCACTAGCCGGTGACATGCTTTTAGCGTAGCTTTGATGTTGTCCATTACTGGGGGACGGCTTGCAGGTATATACGACTAGATATTAGTATAACGAAGGAAGCCTGGAACTATGAAAATATGTTATTTTAGTGCGTAGTGTTTGTATTTTGTTCATTTAATATTTATATAAATAAATAAATAAAATAAAGAGAACAGAAAATAATAATTAAGAAAATTATTATTTCTGCCTTGATATAAATTTCGTCGTAAATTATATTTTTTTTCACATCTTTTTATATTTCGATAGTATTTAAGACTTCATTTGAAACCTATCCTTAAGGTTTATGTAATTTGAACCTGATATTACTAATGTCAGTGATAATATTGACTAGTACATAATTAATGTGGCTCAAAGGAAGCGTATTTGAGTAATCTTAGTCGTACTTTATTAGTTCCTATGTACATACTATCTTTGGCATGTGGTTATCTTCGATTTCAATTTTACCTTACTGATTGATGATTTCATTTTACTTTTTTTAATAGCTTCAATATTTTTCACACATAGCAGGATAGGAATTAAGTTCCACCACTCGACACGCAGGCGGAAGGTGGAGAACGGAGTGTTTTTAACATTAGGCTCTCTGCTATATGAGGCTTGTAAAGATTTTAAAGGCTTTAGAAATGTTACTAGCGTATTATTAGAATACGTCAAAAACTTGAGGTAAGGCTTTGAAATGATTTTTTATTTGAAATGATTTGAAATTTAATTCTCAAGAGGAATTCCTACAGATTTCTTTAAATACTAACAAAATCTATAGAACATTGCAAACCATGAATGAGCATTTAAAAAACATCCAAGTATCATTTATCATAATAAACGTCTAGCCTCGTGGAAGCGTCCACGAGCTGAAAATATCAAAGTACATTTTTCCTATAATTGACGACGTAATGCAAAAATGCCAACATCGTTACCTTGTATTTAGCCATTCATAGTAGAAAATGGAGGATGGTAAAAAGGATGTCATTTTCGTCAGCTTCATTTTATGTATTTTTCATAAAAACAGAGGAATTTTTTTTCATGAAAACGAGAACGGAGGGTTTTAATGCAAGGTTCCCTTTGCCTACTCTCCAAGGTATATGGTATATATGCAGGGTACAGAGTCAAGCTAAATAATTTATTTAAAATATATTTGTTATAATTAGTTTTAGTTGATTTTGTGTCGTTTTTTTAGAATTTTAACCTTATAGTTATAGGTTCCTGCTCAGGTGAAAATATATGCCTAGTATATTTTTGTTTCATGAATGCTTTTAAAAGGCTGATTTAATATTTATATCTTTTTTAACATATATATGTTTTTATAATAGTATTACATGTTTCACAAAATAATAACATGAATACATAAAATAAAGTAAAATGTATAATATTAATTAGACAATTGTTTTTTAGTTTTTAGATTTATGCTCTAGCCTGCATACCTGCGGTAGATAGAGGGAACGTAGTGTCAAGATCTGACAGAACCAAACTCCGTCAAAGTTTTCGTGACGTTTTGCCTTATTACCAATTCTAGGAAATGAAAATATTTAAATCCATTGAGTGGGACTCGAACCCATAACCGTCACGTTAACTGACATGGATTCTCACCACGATAGCATCAGAATAATAATAATTATTATAAAAATATCAAGTGATAGAATTTCAAATTCAATTTAACATAATAATATCAGCAAATAAATTCCATTTATCGTAGACCATATTTAACTGTCAAGAAACACAATAAAACTCAATAATCGTAATCAATTTAGGTATATCAAAATACAATTTCCACTTCTCTCAGAACCTAAATCAAAAATTCTTGCAAAAGTCCAAGGAGAAATCAAGGTAAACTTTACTATTAAATAAAAAGTAAGGAGCGTAAAATTTTCCGACAAACTGACAAGAAAGAATGGCAACATCATTACCGGCGCCTCGGCGCGTTCCCGCGGGCGCCTAAAATGTGGTTTATAGATAATCATTATATCACTTATATAGTATACTTTAGTGAGGCTGTAAATGAATATAAATGTACAATTTTAAAATAAAATACATATACAATGTTTATGATTATGAATGTAAATTATAGAAATTACGAGGGGATCGTGGCGGAGCGATACAAGCGTGCGACTGTTAATGCGAAGGTTGTAGGTTCGATTTCCACTCAGGAGAATGAAATATTTAATATTTTAATTTCCTCAGTCCGTCAGTTCTTCCGTCAGTTTCCCCACTCAAGACGCAATGTCTAACGAATTCGCCGGAAAGTGTATGAACGGTACTCCGTTCACACACTTTAAGATATCTTGCTATGTATGGGATATTGGTATACAATGTTAAGCTAAAAAATATATATATAGAGAACATTGCGGCGCTAGCGCACAACCGTCCATCCGTCCAAGAGGTGCTGGTTCAAATCTCGCTACGTGCAAATTTTTATACTTTTCTCAATAACTTGTCTTGTAATACAAAGCATTTCTTTGGATTCCGCCACTCAGTACGTCTGAATTAACCAGAAAATGGAGCAAAAAAAATGATTTTTAGTACAAAAAAATCAAACAAAATGTTGAGTTTCTCAACGTCGCGCTTTCCCTCGGTACCAGAGCGAGGAAAATGAAAATAGTCAATATTTGTTTTTATAAAATTTTATCTCATAAATTTACTAAAATTAAAAAATATTTCAAACGCTAAAAAAAATATTTCAAACGCTAAAAAAAATTTTCATCCTTAAACATTTTAATAAATTAGCTTCAACCCAGAAAATGTATTTAAAAATATGAAAAAAATATGTTTTATATCATAGACAAGGAAGCGTAGATGGTAAAATGAGAGCAATAGCAGATTTCCCAGCGGCTTCCGGAACAAAACTTGTGACGAAAAACGAGATATAAATATTTCGAGCACCTGCACTCTGCTGAGACCAACTTCTTCATTAAGGCTACGTGGCCACTGAAGGACATTAGTGACAGCAGAAAAAACATGCTGGTTTTTATAAAAGCGGCCAAGTGCGAGTTGGCGTCATGCAAGAACAAAAAACACGTTTGTTGTATGGGAGCCTCTTAAAATAAAAAATTGAAAAATTTCAACTGTTTGTTACAGTTTATGGGATAAGTGACGGCAGACTGACGGACAACTTTTTACGTAGTATTTTTTTTATTTCACTCTATATCACACACATAGCAGGAAGGCAGGGAGAAGTTCACAGGGGTATCTAGTACTAAGACAAGTTTCCATTAACACACTTCCGTTTCCTATTTTCGGTCGAATAGTAAAAGCACTGCGTGTTGAGTGGAAGAAATCAACGCTGCGCTTTTGCTTCGTTACCAGAGCGAGATAACTATTTCATTTCCTCTAGTGGTAAACGAACCCACAACCTGTCACATTTAAAGTCACACACCACCATAGTCACCTTTGCGCCACGACTGGCCTCAACGTAGTATTTTTTTATATGCAAAAAAAACGCAATAATACAATACTTATGTATATTTCACAATCCTATAAAAAATCATATAACGAATAGCTTCAGGATTCATTATTAATTTGAAATACAGAAAAATAATATAAATAAAGTACTAAAGGCTACCTATAAATAAATTACCGTTGCCTCGTATACGAGAACTCAAGCGCTATGTTCAAGTTACGCTTCACTGGATGGTTGGAATTAAAAAAATATAGTAACATCAAAATGTCGCCGAGTCGACGACTGAATCGAAATGCAACGGAAACTTTGCGTTTCAATTAAATTTCATATAATTTTTGCGACGGTCGCGTTCTCTTGAAGATTTTTAACTTTTCTGTTTTGTTAACCGACTTGTTTTACTTGAGGATGGGTTTTTTTGGGATTTTTATTGTAATGATTTTTTGGTTTTTTATATGTATTTTAACTAAGCACTGCAGACATTGAGGTCTTTATGAACCTGAACTGAGTGTGAATACACTCAGACACATGTGCCACTGCACTACAGGGGCCTGTATAAGAATAATTATTTAATATAACCACTTTATTTTTTCTTGTTAGAAAAAAAATATAAACGACTAAAAATATAATTGCCTTAATTAATTCAAAAATACAAAATTTCGTAATTAAGTTTCAGTTTGTGAGTATTCTTAAAATTAATTAAAACGAATCGAAAGCAAAACCATATATTTAGTGGTGCATAAAATTTCAAGATCCTTGTTTTTCCGCTTTAATCTGTGTAATGGTGGAAATGTGGTCCGTGGAATATTCTCAGAGCGAACGATAAAATATTAAATTACTGTTTTTCTAAAATCTTAAATTTGAATGTAGTAAGTGCCAAATAATTAGGATAAAAAGAATAAATATAAATAAATGAAGCTCATTCATCTTTGGATCCCCACTCGAGACTATGATTATATTATATAACTTCAGGCTGTATCCTGCACATAGCATGATAGGCAGGTTCCCTAATTGGGAGACACTGGGCTCCCAGATCAGAGGTTTAGGTTCCCTACTTTGCGAATTCTTAAGCACTTCGCATTGAATTGCGAAACTCAACGCCGCGCTTTGCTTGGCTTGCAAACTAGCTTTGCTTTTCGGTCTGGTGAGCAAAAAAATGGAAACATCAAATATTTCATTGCACAATACTGTCTATTAGAAATAAAAATAGTAAATAAATTTCATAATAGCACCCAAACTTCACCGCTTCAGAGGACATTATCGTCGTCTTTAGAGAAATGTTTATGAAGAAACGTGACGTGTAAGAACTACGATAATCCCAAGCGATTTCTATTTAAGTTGGATTTCAAATATATTATATGAAATGTAAGTTTTAGTTTACTAGTTTTAGAAAATAAAATAATTTAGGCCGTCGTGGCACAGCGACTGTAAATACGACGGACGAGGTTGTGGGTTCGATTATCATTCGGGGAAATGAGTTTTTTTTAATCACTTACTATATGACAAAGCGCGACGTTGAGTTCCGTTGAGTGAAATAAATTGCGTAAATCATAATATTTAAATTTCCTTATTAATTTAGGTTTCCTTTGCTTGCTTGGCTAGAGATATTGCGTAAAGATAATAAAAAACTGGTTACGAGCGATTCCGACTCGCCTGACGGTTCCGTACCAATTTAGGATATTTGAACAACATACAAACTTACGTTTGCGCTCGTATGCATTCATTTTGTAAAGAATAAACATGAATGAAATAAATGAAATATAAGTTTGTAATATTATTTTTTCTATAAAATACATAAATACTAGTAAAATTTGACTTTTACAATTTTTTCTTTATTTGTATAAATAATAAAAAAATCTCACTTTTGGCCAAATTTCATATTTCACAGGAGAATGAGGGTACCCTAGGAGTTTTGATTACTGGGTAATTTTCATAGTAAATGCATCAAAAACGATGTATAAATGCTCGTATCTTAGATTGCTATTGACTGTTTAATTCATATTTATTTCATGTCATCTCGATTTTAATTGTGTTGACTGCCGGACCGCAAGGTGATCCTATATAAAAGTTTAGTTTTTCCTTTTGAGGTACGGAACCCCAAAAAGAAATGGGCAACTAAGCTCTACTAAAGCTTTATATCAATTTCACATTATTTCAACTTATCTACTAATAGGAACAAAACGGGGGTAAACAAAAGTAAATACGATAAAGATAAGTCATATAGAAGTTTGGGTTGAGGCCGTCGTAGGGCAGCGGCTCACCGCCTTACTGTAAACGCTGAAAATACTGGATGATGAAGCTATAAAGACAAGGAGGTTCCTTGGGAAGTATAGGGGAGCATAAAAACATAATATCTCAAATTTACCAATAAAATGGGATGAATCGAGATTTTACGTTTTAAAGTATTAAGTAATTAAGTCAACGCAAGCGAAGTCGTGGGCTATAACTCGTCTATATAAAGAAATATATCTATTACGTATACGTTTGGACTTTGGGCACATTGTCATTAAATACCACTTTAATTTCTCACAAATAAATTATCAACAAAGCCTATCATTCAATACGCGTCTCAAATGTCTATCCATTAAATACAATTTGCTAGACATCAACCTAAAAAGAACTTAAACGCGTTCTAAATAGAGTTCAATATTTATATTTTTATATATTCATCACAATTTCATTTTATATATCACAATGAAAAATAGATTCTACTATTTATATAATAAAGTAGAAAACGAATAAGCAATAGCTTAGAAGTGGATGAAACGGCTTCCAGTGATTTGGTAAAATCCGTCTGGAGTCCGTAGAATTAGGACCCTAAGTAAATAGGATTACGTATATTTGTCCAACATAACTCCCAGTTGGGATAATCTATTTTATTTTGAGAGATTTTTGTATTACAAGCCAAAAAGCTCCACTCCTAAGCAATGATGAGTTGGAAATTTTATTTATTGTTGTGGATTTTGTTTTCAAATTGTTCTAAAGGAAAATAAGAATATATTAACTTGTTGAATTTTTGATAAAACTAGTTTCATTAGCAGTTTCGTACGCTTGGAGTACGCTATTGTCAATACAATATAGAAATACATATAAACTTAAAGCACTATCTATATGTAACGACGATGAAAAACAAAAAAAAAATGTTGCAGAAAGTGGGCAACGAAGTGTCTTAAAAATTGGCCTCGTATTTATAAGCTGCTCTCAAAACTGAGATCCCTCTTGAGATACCGTTTACATTCATAAATAAAACATATCAATGAATGAAAACGACATCTTAAGACCGATCTCAGGGTTGAGAGCAATTGAAAAACACGGGCCTGGGTTTCTCTGTCTAGAATACTAATAATAATTAATTCTTCCTAGTGCAAATTGAACTCATAACCGTCACGCTTACAGTCATACGCTTATGCCCCTGTACCATGACGGCCTCAACTGCTTTATACTGTAAACATTAATTCTAGTAGACTTGTTGAAGCATAAAACACATAAGCAACACGTCGTTCATATGAGTACAAGAGTTTATGGAAATCTAAAAAAATCTTAGGCGATGTGTTTTACAACATTATTAATTGTAACTAATGCAAAATTATTTATAAGGAAACATTGTTCTTAACGTTATATTTTGTGGAGAGTAAACCTTTTGTCCTTCGAATTCAATGGGCCGCAAGTTAAAACCATAATAAACGAATAGATCACTGATATAGCCATGAAATTTCTAGATATAACTTCATTTTTCTTTCTATTATATAAAAAGGGGGAGGGGGAGAGTCATTTTTACTATTTTAAATTTAGAGTAAAATCAAAAATATCGTATCGTCTATCGAACCCATAACAATACAATAGTTTGGTGTCGAGGCAAAGCGTGGTGTTGAGTTCTGTCACTCAACAGGCAATACCTCCAGAATTTTGCAAAAAATGGGGAGCGGAAGTGTCCTAATTGGAGGGAGCGTCCTAATACTAGGTCCTCAGGTTTCCTCTGCCTATCATCTACCAGAAAAAAGGCAATATTACTAGCTTCACAACGAACTTAGTGTATAAGAATCTAGTGTATTTAGACACTTTGTTCCAATTAAGACATCCCTGTTCCCTATTTTCTACTGAATTCTGGAGGTATCGCACTACTATTGGAATTCTAACCTGTAATAACCAAATACATAGACAGCCATATTCCAAGTAAATAATAGAAGTTAGGAATTTAATATTATAAAATACCAAATATTAAATACCCAAAAGTAAAATTTAACATAATTAACTAAAATTACTTCAAAAGTTGTAAACTGTTGTCTTTAATTCCACTTTGAAATGAGTCTTCCAAAAACTTTAAATCTCAACTCGAGTCCCGAACATAAACGAGACGCGTCGTGACATTATCGAGAGAGTTCAGCGTTGGAAAATTGTTTCCAAGGATCTCCGATCTGAGACAATGGCTTTTAGGATGGACCTCCAGTAGATGAAATACTAAAGAGTACCAGGACAATATTGGAAAATCTTTAGTTATATAGGCTTAATGAATAAGAAATGGGATCTTTTTTGTATTGAAAATAATTATTTTCATTTTCCTCACTCATCAACAGAGTGGTGGAACTTTACACGCAACACGCAATGTCTTGAAAATTGTTTGGAAATAGGGGAACGGAATGTCTTAACACTAATTAAGGTTCAGTGTACATACCCTGCTATAATATGTAGGATATCGCGTAAAGCAATTTTTTTCTATAGAAAACTCTAAGACATTAAAACAACATACTTAAGTACGGCATCCTAGAAACAAGAAAGTTAATAGACACACAGTAAGTAGTGCAGAACAAAAAGCGTTACCTCTTTTCTGGAAAGTCATCCTAATAGCCGAGTGCTTATAGCGAGCTAAATTGAAATTTAAACGCGGAAAAAGTCTTACTTCTTAGAACAATGTCCTTTGCAGTTATTACTTTAATCTACAGAATGAATATGATAATGTGGTGGTATTTAAATTTTATAGGATATCTTGCTTAAGAAATAAAACTAAGGCCAGTCCTCTGCCTATCCTCCTAAAAAAATTAAATAAAAACATGTTTTTTTATATCTGAATTTTATAATAACAAAAATAAAAAATATTGAGGCCATTGTGGCACGGCGGGAAAAAGTATGAACGTAAGCACGATGATTGTGGGTTCAATCCTACTAGGGATAATGCAATATTTAATTTCCACGCCCACATAAGAAAGGGCCGCGACACTGTCTCGAAAATTAGAAATTAGGAGAGAGTGAGAAACGGAGTGTCGTAATACTAGTTATATCCAGTGGCTTTGCCTACTTGCCGAAATAAAAAAAAAAGTGCTATACATGTATAGAAAATCTTTGATCAGAATAAAAAAATAAGCTTTTTCTTCAAATAATATCATAACTTCAGGCTATAGGTTTACTGCAAATGAAAATATCGGCCCTTAGGCACTTCTCATAAGTTTTGAAATGAGTCAGCAAAGACACGCCTACTATCATTTGGAATAGTATTCGAGGGAAAAAGCTCGAGGCTTTAAGTATTTTTACTTTACTCTATATATCCCGCATATAGCGGAAAAGGCAGAGGGAACCTAATATGCGTGTGCATTAAATAAAAAACAAAGCGAACGAGAATTTTTCGGGACGTTGCGTATTGAGTGGCAGAACTTTACGCCGAGCTTCATCTTATAAGCATAAGCAGAGCGAAATGAAAATATTGAATATATTAATTAATTAATATATATTGTTGATGTGATAAATGAACTTAAAGGTTTAACCTTCATCTAGAATATTACATACGTTCCCCTTTCATATACAATAAGACTTGGAGATTCTTAATTACCCATCAAAAATTATTAAGCGGTTTTAAAATTTTAAAATAAACAAGCCCAAATCCTCCATTTATAACAATATCAAAAAAACTTTACTATAAAATTAGTCGGCCGTCAAAATTAAAACTATACAATTGTATTTTGTATACAAATTAAATAGCAACTACAACACAATGACGGACAAAGAGACCGCAAACATTTATCAGTACTAAAGCGTGGTTTACGAGTTACTTTAAAAGATTGCCTCCCTTTATATTTCGCATTCAGTGTCCTCACAGACGATGTAACCGCGTAGTTGTAAAGTTATTTTTCCATAAAATATTTAAAAATATATTATAGAAATAAACGTGAAATAGTAAAATCGAAAATTGTTGGGTTCGATTCCACTTGAGGAAATAAATAATTTTGTTTTTATGTCAAATTTTAATAGTATGAATTTTTAAATTAACCCAAGACCTAAGGACGATTAATGAAGAAAAATTAAGAATTTTCGTTAAGTATCAGTAACAAATCTATAATAATATGCAAGTATTAAATTTCGCGAGGCTAAAAGCTTTGCGTTTATGTGACTTTGCATAAAAGTAGAACCAGAAAAAAACCTATACTATATACATATGAACTCACAAAAATTTGATAAAATATCATTTTTGTGGTACTATTTAAAAGCAGAGAAAATACTAGTTTATCCTTCAATCCACTAAACAAAGACAGAAGTGAAGATAAACAAACAAGATAACATATAAAGTAATCGGTAAAATGTACAAAAGCATTAACACTAAAGCGATTACTTTACACAACCGGAGCGTAATAGGCTTAACAAATAATAGAGCAGGAAACGTGTGTATTTCTATAGCAATGTATTTATTTATATTTTAATACTACTGGTAAAATATAAATGTATGTTAAACTAACTATACAAAAATGGAAAAGAAAATCAAAATGTATATTTTTTTACCAATTTGTGTTACAATATTTTTATCGTAATTTTTATGTGTGCAATTGCTACTCCAATGGGTCGTTTCACTCATTCTGAGTAAAGAGCAGCGTTGAGTTCTTCCACTCAATACAATGACATACCTTTGAACAGATAGAATGACTTATTTATAGATAAGATCTTGTTTGGTATGGAAATACATAAAAATAATAATCTCAGAGTGTTTTAACACCCGATTGCCTGCCTGTCTATCCTGCTGTGTGCGGGATACAACGTGAAACTGTTTTTTTTAATAAATGCAATAAAGAAGCTTCAAGTTCTAAATTGCTACAAATCTAATGGCATTATTTAGACATTACTTTAACAATAATACACATCAGCGCCGTTATACCAGTGGTCGACAAGCTTTTCACTACGGGCTATAAAACATTTTGTACTAAACAATATATTTAACAGCTTACAGCTTAAACAGCAGCTTACTTTTATATATGAAATAAAATATATTCTTAATTCTCTTTATCTATTGAATTTAGAAGAATAGGGAACGTAATGAAAGTATATTGTAAATACAAGTATATTCCCGAGCGAAGTGAATTTAAATCGAACCCATAGCCTTCGTCGTCGTCGTCCATGTTCCAGTCAAAGTAAGAAAAACGAGAACAACGAAGTAGAATTTCGTATTTTAGAAACGCAACATTTTAAGCAACCAGCTAAAGAGATTGGCTTCCCGCAGGCCGGTACACATGCATACAGATTTTATCGAAAAGCCCACTGTGAATGCGAATACTTTGAGAAAAACTGCAGTCTAAAATAGTCTTCATTTGAGTGATGACCTACAGCTAGTTTTTTAAAAAAAATTAAATTAAT
The DNA here is from genome assembly GCA_016802625.1 of Heliconius numata. NCBI lineage: Eukaryota > Metazoa > Arthropoda > Insecta > Lepidoptera > Nymphalidae > Heliconius > Heliconius numata. The sequence continues at coordinate 1,080,565 of JAEBDU010013140.1, forward strand.
ATTTTCATGTGATAAGCCGCTTATTGCGGCGTTGTGTTCCGCCACTTTATACGCAATGCTTCCAGAATTCTGCGGCAAGTGGAGAACGGAGTGTCTTAACACTAGGTTTTCACTGCCTACCCTGCTGTGTGCGGGATATAGCGTGAAGCTGATGATGATTTGTATTATAAGTTCTCATTTATTGTTAGAATTTCCAAATTGTAGGTCCACGGGAAGTAACTTATAAATCTTGATTAGGCGGCGAATTTAATACAAAATTTGTGAAAAATAATGCTCGTAGATTTTGATTCCGTTTATTTAGTTTTAGAAAATTGACAAAAGGTATACCCACGTGTCTCCAGTCATGTCTTAACTTTAGGTTCCCTCTTTCTTCCCTGCTATATGCGGGATACAGTATCAAGCTTAATAAAAAAGAACAACTTGGCCAAATATAAAGCAAATAAAATTTCCTTTTAAAAGTTCAACCAAGAATTGATTGGTCGTTTTTAGTAAACTCCGAATGACTTTCAGATTCTACGACACGAAATTTCCATTTAGGCCTTGCAGTATTTTTGTACTTTGCGTCAGAGATCTCAATTTTCACATTTTTTTTTTGTATGGGCAAGTATCTAATTGTTTGCGTTTTTGTCCAAATGGGGGGTAATATTTGTTTGTTTATTAGCTTTATTTATTTAATGGGGGACTTATAAAGTCTATGCTCGTATAACCTAACCAAAGAGATACGTTATTCAATGTTCAATATTAGGGAAATGAAAACAAGTAAATATTATCCCAAGAACTAACTTAAAATGATCACTAAAGTTCGACCTTGGCGAAAATGACACAAGTAATATATAATGTTATATGAAACGTTTATCATTTTAATCCCTACACACCCTCCATACACCCCCGAAATGGCTATTAAAGGTCTTAAATCCTTTATTCAAGTGTGAAACGATAAATAACGGTAATAAAATGAAAATAATACAGTGGTTTAGAAACAGCAATAAAATGTTAGAATAAAGCTTTTCAACTAAATAATATGGGACGTAAAACTTTTATATGGAACTGGTATATATTTCTATAAGATTTTAAAAGTTTATTTTGTGGGAATTTAAGAAATTCGTATGATTTCACACCACTGTATATTGTTTTATTTTTAGCCTCGTCCATTAGCATATACCTCCAGAATTCGGTGGAAAGTGGGGAACGGAAATGTCTTAATAGGAACGGAGTATCTTAACACTAGGTTCCTGGGTTCCATCTACCTATCCTACTATGTGCGGGATACAACGTGAAGCTAAAAAAATGTAACGCTATACGTAAAACATAATATCAGGCACTCAAAGTTTAATTGACAAAACTGACTGACTCTTAAGAGATTAAGTGTGTAGTTCCAGCCGTTTTCAACGTTTGACTTAATGGTTTATAAAACTTCGTTTTATGTAACATTTTTCTTTCTTAAGGTAATTAATTTGAACCATAAAAACAACATTGAAACGAATCTCCAAGAACTGACTCTTATAGGGGATGGATCTTAATTTTAATACAAAGCGGCTCCATATTTTTTTCACATAGTGGCATAAAAGGAGGAGGGAGCTTAGTGTTAAGATTCTCCGTTCCTCACTTTCCACTAAACTAAACGTTTATGCTATTCTTTTACTTTCTATTTTTGTGGATATGTGCATAAAAATAAAATTTATTTTTAAATTTTGATCAAGCAATAAAATTGCAACTTTTATATTGAAAAGATAAATTGTTGAGTTTCTTGCCAGCTCGTGTCAGCAGAACTGCCATCTGAGTGGGCAGGCGCGCGGCAGTAGCTTTACGTTCATTCAACGATTCAAAAGTATTTGCAAAAGAAAAACCATTCAAGTGCGAGTCGGTCTCGATTTCATGATTGAAGGTCAAAAGGACAACTCATTAAAATTAGCAAACTTAAATTTGCGGGCATACAAGTTAAATTTGTATTTTTAAAAATTTAACTTTAATAATTTTAATTTCAGATATATGGGAAGTTGCTCTATAGATTTCGTTAAGGCGGCGAACTTCATTCGTAATGAAGCGTAAACGCTAGTTTCTTTTGATTAAGTTGATTTAGAAGCTTTAATATTTTCCGTGCCTCAAAATACCGTAAGACGTATCTATAGATGGATGGACAATAAAGTGTTTTATAAGAGTTACGTTTTTTTCCTTTAAGGCACAAGGGTGTGACTGTAATCTATTTTTAAGACACTTCATTCCCCAAAATACGTCGAATTCTGGAGGCATTGCGTGTTGAGTGGCGGTTAGCCTTTACCTCGACACCAGAGCGAACAAAAATAAAAATATTTAACTTCCTCGAGTGGGAATCGAACCTACAACCTGTCACGTTTACAGTCACACGCTTGTACCTCTGCGCCTCAAACGAAAACGAATTGCAAATCTAAAAAAAAAAACACAAAATAAAAAAACAAAAACTGAACAAAATAAAATGAAGTACATAATACTGTATTGTCAATATAAATATGAATTTCCTCACGCACTCAGACAATGCAAACATCTCGAAATATACCGGAGATGTGAAAAAAAAATCTCAACAGATTTTATTTTATGGAGCGGGCCAAGAGCGAGCAGACAGTGATAGTTAAGTGCTTAATGTATCCGAAGAGGCCGTCGTGCGCTGGGAAATTGAAATTGCTTAACTGGGAATTCCTCTAAGAGGCCTTTATTAATGTTTTTTTTTTATTTTTTAAATCCAATTTGCATTTTTTGCATGTATTAAAGACAATATTCGTGTCAACAGGCTGATTAGGTAGAGTTCACTGATGCAATGTTTTTAATAATGAAAAAATGACAAACAAAAGGATTCATAAGTAGATTTTCTTTTACTGAAACTGTCAGTAAATATTATTATGTATATAAATTTTCTATGAAAATATTCGATACTGTCGTGACGCTTTTCAGGTCTATCTTATTTAAAACAACGGCTGTTACTTTAATTTCATTAAAGATACTTAATATTTCATTTGTAAGGGTAGTTTAACGGGTAAATAGAAGAACGGAGTAATATGCCACTAAATATTTAAAATAAAAAAAAAAAACAATATTTTTTCCAAACATCTATCTTTGCAGGGAAACCGCGTCTTAATCAAAGTCTACTTTATGAGAGTTATTCAGTTTTAATATTTTGCCTGCGAAATAAGCTCTAATGGCGAGCGTTTATGATAAAGGCTTTCATTAGACTATGTCATGCGTTATAAAGTGTTTTCTGTTTATAATGTATTCCAAATTTAAATTGTGTTTGTAAAGTGGTTTAGGATATTTTTTTCAAAATATTTCTTTCTATGAAGCTTAAGTCTCATGTTCGTGTGAGCTCCACTACTTAACAAAGTAGTTGAGTTCAGCACCGAAGATTGTTTAAACGTTATGTGCATTTTCCTGAGAGAAGATCAAACTCACAACCAATGTTGTTTTACCTTGGCCTTAATCTATATGTATAAAATCGAAAGGTCACTCACTCATCACGAAATCTCAGAAACTACAAGTGCTAGGAATCTCAAATTTTGAATAGGAGTTACTTATAGGACGTAGGTGCTCGCTAAGACAGGTATTTGCAATATTCGACTTCTAAGGGGTTGTTTTTGGGGTCGAAAGTTTGTATGAAACTTCGTTACTACAAATGCTAGGAGTCTCAAATTTTGCATAACGTCACTAGGACGTAGTCATGGAGACAGAAATTAATAATAACATAGTTCACGCGGGTGAAACCGCGAGCGGGCCGCTAGTATATTATAATGGAGTAGAGTTAATGTTACTAAACATTTTTTATGCAATCAAAAGGTGCTTTTTATTTGTTTTATAAACAAGCTCCGGCTTTTTAAATAGATTACTTGAACAAACAATAGAAAAATATTTCTACAATAAATATTTGTATTCAATAACGATTTGTATTTGCAGTACTTATGTAAATAAAAATGCTAAATTCTAAGTAAGATTGTAAAGCTATTTCTCTACAAGAGAATATAGTGCTAATACGAGGTAGCCAGAGAGAATGCAGCGCGACGAGAATCTCTGCATAATTCTTTCTCCTCGTCCACTATTATCTATCTATTCTTAAATACTATCCATGGGGTCCACATGATTTGTACGTTGCCTTCTTTTAGTATGAATGTTATTATCGAAGTTCACCGAGATCTTCTCCTAAATCTCTCACCACTTACTCCGGTGGCATAAATATATTTTACTATTTCTTCATCAATAACGGGAACAGAGTGTCTTAACACTAAGTTCCCGTTCCCTGCTGTGTGCAGGATACAGCGTGAAGCTTATTTGATTTTTATTTAATCTTCATCAATCGCACTCCCAACCAGCTCAAATTACCTGAGCATTTCATTTTTCATTCTCACTGTAATATCCTCGACTATTGAATATTGATGATATCGAATTAATCAACATGTATACATCGCCTGTTCTTATTCTGCAGACTATTTTTAATATTAATATTTCTCTTGTCACTATTACCTTCTTTAGGTTCACAGTTTATCTCGCACATATACCTACCATTAATTGCAAAATTATATTCTGTACTAGCGACCCGCTCACGGCTTCGCCTGATTGAACTACATATTCATTAATATAATAATCTGCATTATTTATGTTTTCTAATAATAATAATATCATTTTGAAAACAATATCTATATCAATATTGAAAAGTAACTCTCCCAAGTCAAGAAACTCGAACTCAAAATCATCACAATTACAGTCACACATTGTCCCACTGTTCTACCATAGTCTTCTTAAAATATAAAAAAAAACTAAATTAATACTTGAATATTTTCAAGATCCAAGCGACAAGACGTCATGGCCGCCATTCGTGCTTTCTGAGGCAAGGGAAGGATTAAACGCCACTCGAGTAAATCTTATAGTCACTTACAGTTTATATAGGCTTAGATAAGCGTGGAATGACGCAATCATCGAGAGAGGGATTTGGTTACAGAAATATAATGAAATCTCCTATGTGCCTTAGCTTATTTTATGTTTAAAGATATTTTTATATTTTAGGGTAATTTAAGCTGCTAGGTAAGTACTTATATATATAAGATTTTTGCGGTTATAACAGATTGTAAGCGAAATTCTTTAATCGGATTACGAAATGTGTTGTCGTGACTAGGGACTAAAATCTCAAATGAAACGTCGACTTTCCAAAAAATGTATAAAATATACGCGAATAATCCGGTTAAAGAATTTCGTTTTAAAATAGCAAAATTTCCAAGAGAGGGCTGTGATAATATTTATGATGTTGTGGGTTCGATTCCCATTCGAGGAAGCAAGACTCAAGACAGTATTAATAAATTTTCCCGTTAATTAGGCATAATTTATTAATGTCAGTCTCACTCATCGCCAAGTTTAAGACTAACATTAAAAAAACATATCTAATTAGCCGGCAACTGGATCAATACGGCCTTGACCCATCAACCATCCTCAACTCTTACTCTTGCCATTTGTTTAATTTATTTTCGTTTACCGTTTTAGAAGATGAAACAACACGTTAATATACACAACTCATCTTAACACGCAATGTTTCTAAAATTCGATTGAAAGCGGGGCATTAGGTTCCATCACTTTTTCATCCCCACAGTCTGTATAATGATTTCGCAACATTATATAAACGGAACCCAACGCCAAGTTTTTCCCTCCCCATGTTCCCACGAATGTATCGAACCTACAACCATCGCGTGTACACAGATCCATCCATTGCGTCACAATCGCGTAGAATCATAGAAAATATTGATACTATCATAACAAAAGATAAAGCCCTAACAGATTTATCGATATGAACGCTATTTGTTTAGCAAAGTAAATACGTCATACGGCAGGCGCAGTGGCCTACTTTCTCTATAGTTTCATACTATGTTTGCGTAAAATGCTTTAAAATCACAAAAACTATACTGGGATTTAGTAAAGGAAAATATTTTAAAGGGTGGTAAAAGTTTGCTACATTTTTGTACTAATATTGAAGTTTGTACACAATTTTTTTCTTTTTTTTGTGCATACGGCTGTTATTATGAATGTGGAGATTAATTTTAGCTTTTTTGATGCTTTCTGAGTCGATAGTCAAAGGCTTGGTGAGTTTGATAAAGACTGTATATAAATATTTATGTGTTTTAGCCGGAAAAGCGAAGCGAGCGAAGGTCTTCGTTGCAATTTTGACATGAATGCTTTTGTGTGTCCGAAACGTGAACGTCAGATCCTCGATAGGTAGCAAGTCTCGAACGATTCTAATGAAACTTTAGGAGGAAGTTTGTTATCTATTATAGATGAATTGGTAAATTTTAAAGATTTTCTAAATTATGAAGATATGGATATTTTAATTATTTTTAAAAATACCTTTATGATATAATTACAGTATTAAAAATATAAAAATATTTGAAAATAAACTTTTTCCACGTGATTGAATCGAGTTGTAGTTATTTCTAATCCTTATCAATTTTAGTTTATAAAAAAAACATAAATCCATCGGAATGAGACGAGTGCCAACTATCATGCGATGATTGTGGGTTCGATCTATACTTGGGGGAATAAATAATTTTCGTTTCATCCCTCTGATAAGGGCGTTTAGTTTCGCTACTCAACACTACGTCTTCTCGATCTCGAAACAGTGTCTTAACATTAAGATCTCTTTGCCTACCCTGCTTTACATATATATAATACTAAAACATAATTTATCATCAAAGAGATTCCATCAAAAGTGGCATATTGAATATTAGCAAGCTCCAGTTAACTTGCTTACGTGATACTGTATTAGACGACACGCTTTATCCTTGTGACGTCCGATATGGGCCACAGTGTAAATATTTCAGTAACTACATCGCATATTAAAGTACATATTAATAAGAATATATGTAAATAAAAAATACCTCAATACATAGGTATATAAAGAAAATCTGAAATTTAATCCCGTTTTTGAAAACTTCTTAACTTGTAATATATTTTAATTAAAATTTTCATCTTAATCAGGCTGGATAAATAACTACAAAATAATTTTTAGACATAAAACTTAAGTGAAATTAGTATTCACATCGCACATAAAACTGAACCAGCTTCACGCTGTATCCCGCACACAGCAGGGTAGCCAGAGGAAACCTAGTGTTAAAACACTCCGTTCCCCACTTTCTGCCGATTTCTGAAGGCATTGAACCATCGCACATACTTATGAAATTACATAATAATCCCAAAGCGAAATCTTAAACCTCAAAATCGAATCAAAATCGTCACATCTTATCTATCTACCCTGTTTCACGCACAAAGCTCAGTGCACGTAACCTAAATCCATGCATTTTGGGGAAATGGACCCGCACCGGACATGTAACATGCCTCAATCACAGAGTACACTCTGGAGAACTGTATTTACCCTGTATATATATATACTCCCTGTCTACGTGGACGGCGAGTGTGGTCTCATTGAATTCTGGTTTGGGTAACGTTTATGTTTTAGTGTAAAATATCAATGAGGAATTATAGCTGTTAAATAGTTTTCAATTGACTGATCTGGTAGACAAATGCGGCGTTGAGTTCCCCACAACATGTGATGTCTCTAAAATGGAGCGAAAAGTGGGAAACCGAGTGTTTTAAAACTAGATTACCGATTACTATAATATGCGGGATAAGACGTAGGTAACGTCGGTAAAAAATCAAAATACGAAACTAATTATATTTTGCCAAGTAAAAAAAAATTAGCCTCACACTGTATCCTGCACACAGCAGGGTAGACAGAGGGAATCTAGTGTTAAGACACTTCGTTCCCCACTTTCCGCCGAATTGTTCTGCATTGCGTGTTGAGTGGCAGAACTCAACGCCGGTAACTCCTCTACACTACGGTTACTCTGGTAACAAAACAATGCGCGGCGTTAAGTCTTAACACTCAACACACATAAATGTCTCTATTATTGGGTAGTACGTGGAAAATGGAGTGTCGTAACACTAGGTTCCCTCTACATACCTTGCTTTATCCCAAAAACACCTTGTAATGATACAAATAATCATTGCTATAATCATCACCTAGTTACGAAAACACCTAGTATTGCAAAATTTGCCTCAACTCTCATGACGTTAGAAAACGGAAACAAACGTTTCCTATGCACTGTCGAGTCAACATAATGTATGTTCTGTATTTGGCGAGCGCCCAAATTTACTGCCAGATACCCTACCCTGCATATAGGGTACCTATGTACCCTGCATATAGGTACACGTGACGTCCGAGGCCACGTCCAAATATTACTCAGAATTCGGAGATATGCATCATGCGTTTGTGACTTGAAATATGATCAAAGTCATGTCATAGCTTTAATTGCTATCTAGATGTGTCCAAACTGCTTGTCTCGGGAGATTGTATTGTTTTCAATGCTTGGTACTGGTAATAAAACATAGGGCAGCGTTGAGTTCCGCCGCTGAACCCAATTTGGAAAGGGGGGAGCGGAAGTATGAGTGTCTTAACACTGGGTTCTGGGCCGCGCTTTGTAAAGATTCTAGAGCTAGGAAATGAAAATGTTTAATATCGAACCCACTACCGTCACGTTTACAGTCGCATGCTTATTCTCCACCATGGCCTCAATAAATTCTTCCCTACATTAATTGTGTAGAATATTTGTATTTTTCTTATATATGGGGAATAAAAAAATCTCAAAACTATTATTGTATCATTGACTCGATGGCGTCTTAAAAATTATTTGTTTAAACTTTTCAATAAAAATAATATGAAGAAGTATTATTGAGGAAATAATACTTCCCCTCAGAAGCGATACGTAGGTACTTTACGGAACAAAGTTTTCATATAAATACTTGGCGTCGATGTTTCAAACTTTAGTTTCTGAACAATTTTTCTAGTATTTATATTAAATTTTCTAAGTTGGTAAGTAATAGTTTTATAATATATAGGTACAATATATTTTTGTTATACTTTTATACTTGTATTGTATACACTTTATTCTTATAATACCGTTATGAGTACATGATATTCTTGAAATATATTTTTTATGGAATCAATCAATTATAATTGTGTGTAGTGGTGACTTCCTATGATCATTTCCTAGAGTGGGGATCAAACTCAAGACGTCGTTTTTATAATCAAACTTAAGCTCTACAGAACGAGTTCTACAATTTTTTTCATTTTAAATTTCAGAACAAAGGTGGCTTCAAGCAGGATATCTTCAACAACACTCCAGGTACTTCGAAAGATAAAGCGTATGGTACCTACTCGTCCACTTCGTCAAAATGCCTCTATATCGATATGTGTTATACCTGGGAAGCGTAAAATATTAGCCTAATGTTAAAAATAATATTATAAGATAGATATAATAGAATATTAAAAGTGTAGTATATTTCTTAAGTAACCATAGACTTAAGAAATATACTTTACAAGTAAATTATAATTGATAATTGCATATTAAAAATTTATTTAGTTTTATTTATTCTGTTGAAGCCCAGTGATGCAGCGACAGCGGCAGTTTTTATGATTTGCAGAACTATACGTCGTCTTGTGATTAGAGCAAAGAACAAGAAATATTCTGAGACTTATCCCCTCGAGTGGGAATCGAACTTAAACTAACCCACGGTTACAACCAGAGACGCCAGGACGGCCTTAATTCCTATCCAAATAATATAAAACTAAACAAATATATAAGTAATATGCAAATATATTTTCGTAATATAAGCATTTCGATTTTTACAGTCGCAACCCACAACACGAGTCGTTAAGTTAAGAACACTAACTATCATAATTAAGACCAAGACACACTCCTCCAAGTTATTTCATTACACAACATGGTTCCCAAAGTTTCTTGTGAGATAACGTAATGTAATTACAATTAATTAGCGAAAATAGACCGTATTCCGTTAGGTTAAGGAGGAAATTTGTATAGGAAATGGATTGTTTAAGGCCGTCTTGGAATTAAAGGTCGTGAAGCAGAGCACTAGTAATTGTAAAAGTTTGAAACTGTCCAATAAAGTATATGTACTGTATTTAATAAACAAGTATAATGAGGCGCAGTGAGTTGAGGGTGTGAGTCACACTAAGCGCAGTGATCGTGGGTTCGATTTCCATTTGGGGAATTTTCGTTATACAGAGTGGAAGCGTCTGTTCTCCTGTTACTGGAGGAGCAGCATATAGGATAAAATATTTCTTATATTTTCAAATGTCTTAATGGGAAAAGAGTGCCTACACTGTCATGTGCGGGATATAGCGTGAATACTAAAAAAAACAGCAATTTTTTTCGTAACAGCGCCATCTCTACGGCAATAATAATACTTACTTATATAAATAGAATTTACGTTTCCTATTTTCACGTTAATTTGATCCAATTGTATAGATGTCGTTAGATTTTATTTATTCAATTTTCAATTAAGAGTTTGGTACTTTGTTTAGCATAAGTGAGCATTAATAGTGAAATTTAAGAGAAATAAGAGTAAAAAATTTACAGTGTGAAATATTGTAGTTTAAAAGATAGAAACGTGTATTTAAGCCTCATTAAAACAAAATAAAATATGAACGATGCTGCCGTAGGGGCAAGCGTGTGTAAAACGCGACGGTTGTAAGTTCGATTCCCACTCAGGGAAACTCCAGATAAAATATTTAAAATCTTCATTTCTTTCCAAGGTTCCCTCTTCTTACTCTATATTTCTTATTTATACTATATGCGAAGCACGCATACATAACCTAAAAAATAGGCAAACCAAAAAAAAACAGGTTTGTAAATTTTGTTACTTTTACCGTGAAATAATAAGGAGCATATATAAAATTACTGCCATCTCTAAATTTAATGGTAAAAGCTCTACGTAAAATTGAAGCGCACAGTCCCCATAGTATCTCGAGCTAAAGATACAGATAGTTTTCTAATAGACACATAGATGGCGTTGTATAATTTTTTACTACTTGTATTAAATGTAATTATTTTTGTCAACAGAATTTTCTTATGTCAGCTTCACGCTGTCTGCACGGTTATTCAGCTCCAGAGATACTAGGGACAGAGGGAACTTAGTGTTAAGACACTCCGCTCCCATTAAGACACCTCTGTTTTCCATTTTTCACCGAATGGTGGAGGCATTGCGTGGTCAGTGGCGGAACTTAACGCCACGCTTTGTCTCGTTTCGAGAGGAAGAATATTAAGATATGAAATAATTCATTTCCTTGTATGGGAATCGAACTTACAGCTTCTCGAGTTTACAGTCGTAGGCAATTGCTTGTTACAAATGAAAAAAAAAACATAAATTACTTCATCTTTATTTTACATAGAAGATATTAAATTTTGTTTAAAACTTTTTTCAAACCTATTCCCTAGCGTGTAAATGAAAATAAATTATACATTTATATTATTCCCCCGAATGGGGATCGAATCCCGTATCATTCAATCTACAGTGAAACTTTGACCTACGGCGCCATAGAACATTCAAAATACATAGGTGTATTTAAATTACATGTGTATACTTGAAAAGAAATGTATTTTAGTTGGAATATATTTAGTTAGGTTAAATATATGTACTACGACAAAAATCACTTAAATAAACAAAACAGAACTAACTTTTCTCATTATTTTAAGTTATTTTAAGGTTTAATTTTCAAAAGTAACAATTCTTGCTCAAGAAAATTCATGCACTTTTGTAGTCAAAGACGAATAAACTTCGGTAAGGAAGTTTATAAGAACATTTAAAGTTTCGAAGTAATTAAGAGCGTGGGTACCTCATTAAATATCTATTTGCCTTAATTCATACAACGTTACTTTAAATTTAGCACTGTTTTTGGTTTTAGCTAAGTTTAATAAATGTTATTTTGTGTATATATTATTACTATCTTGTTTGTTATCCGACTGCGCGACGCAAAGGAGGGTACATTACCCTTTGCCCATTACCGTTTATCAGTGTTTGTATGTATTTTTTAGCTTCACGCTGTATTCCGTATATAGCAGGGTAGGCAGAGGGAACATGGGAACCTAGTGTTAAGTCACTCCTTTTCCATTATGATACTTCCAAACGTATGAGATATTCAAGCGGAGAAATGCATTTTTACCTTCTTTATTGTGTTTATATTAGATCTCACATGCATATAACATAGGTAACCTATAGTATAAAGCAAAATCGAATTAAAACTTTAACATTTCTACAGTCGGTAGCTTAAAAGTAAGATAGAAATCACAATACATCGATTTGTTTAATAATAAAATTTTATTACAGGTGCATTGTAACTTCGCAAAATCGCTATAATAACGTAATTTTGTCTGTCCGTGACGTAACTTAACGGTTAACGATTTCGGAATTGAATGCTTTATTCATTTGTATCTAGTTGTAAGATTGGATCTTAGTTAAAAGTATTATGTTTAAATGTGAATAAAAATAATTTAACTAAATATGTTAATTTAATTTTTTCTTAAACAATTAATTAATTAGATAAATTTAAAATGCTATTTATATATGGCTTTACACTCAATTAGCTACCAACTATGCGACCAGGTCTTATAACAAGAATCAAAACAATATTATTTAAGGCCGCCGTGTCTCAGCGGGGCAATGTCTGACGTTCCATATGGGAGTTTAAATATTTTTAGAATTCGCTCTGGTAATAGGACAAAGAGCGGCGTTGAGTTCCACCACTCAACATACAATGTCTCGAAAATTAGGTATTGGAATGGAAACTGAGTGTATTACCACCAGGTTCCCTCTTTCTACTTTGCTATTTGTGGGATACAGCGAGAAATTAAAAAAAAAATATTTTAGCTTGTTTTAACTAATTTTAAAGCATTACAATAAAATTGTAATGATAATTTACAAGATTGAACAATGTACGAGAATTTGAATTTATAATGACTTCAGTAATGTTTGAGAGGAATGTAATTAAACTCCACTTAAGCTTTGTTTAAAAAGTGTTCTAATTTACGCTTGAATGATTCAAATTTTTAGCTTTACGTTATATGTAGCGGGGTAGACAGAGGGAACATAATGTTAAGACACTATGTTTCTCACTTTCCAACCAGTTTCTGTGACAATGTGTGTTGAGCGGAACTCAATGCCGAGCTTTGTCTACCAGATGGGACAAATAAAAATAATTCAAATAATCATCCCACGATTTTTAAAATCGAACAAGTTTACAGTCACGGGATTTGCCACGAGGACATCAACTACGAAAACAAATCATCTTCACGCTGTATCCCGCAGACACTCGGTTCACCACTTTCTGCCGAATTCTGGAGGCATTGCGTATTGAGTGGCAGAACTCAACGCCGCGCTGTACCTCGACACCGGAGCGAAGAAATGAAAATATAAACGTGAGGCCGGCGTGGCGCAGCAGAACAAGGGTGTGACTGTAACGCGACGGTTGTGGGTTCGATCTCCACTCGAGGAGGTGAATTATCGACTACGAAAATTACATATATCATCAATCATAAAGAGATTCATTCGACTTGAAAACTAATATAAATCGAAAGTAAAACATAAAAGCTCACTAACGCTGATTGACAAACAATTTGTACCATTCGATCTGGTTACGAATGCCATTTATATACGTTAGAGGTTTTGTAAAGACTATTTATTATTGGAATTCCTATGCCTTTAGGAATTTGTATAAAATGAAAGTGTAAGATAGACAGACAAAATAGATAAGATATTTGCTATAATAAATTTTAATTTTCCGTCTCTTGTAACGAGGCAAAGCGCTGCGTTGAATTTCACTACTCAACACGCAAGGCCTTGAGAATTTGGTAACTTAACGAAATTTTCTTTAGAATAAATATTCCTCTAAGGGGGAATCGAATCTATAACCATCGCTTGTATTCACAGTCCAAATCACGTACAAAATATAGTACCTACAGCTTCTTACGTAAGGTAGTTAATTCACAATTTATATATAAGTATAATATTCTTCACAGTATAAGTATTCAACTTGACGTGTCAAGTGTTTAACCATAGTCGTTTACAGCACATAAAGTGAATTTATTTGTACCTGGAAAGTCTATAATTTTATAATGTTTAAAAGTTCTATTGGAAGTGAGTTTATGATTTTGGCTTTTTTGTTCCAAAAAGGGTCTGGGTGGGATTCTAGAGGGATAGGCTAACGTATGTTGTAAACATGTAAATTTTAATAATAAATGATCAAATATTTGTCTTGTGAGAATTGAATTCACGACCTCCGGCTTTATAGTCGCTAATCCGTCTACTGCGATATCTGAAAAAGTGCAAATACGTCATTGTTGCATCAAACGAGTGATATACCAAAAACGAAGAAGCGTATCGTATCGTAACTGCTACAATACAAAAAATTGTTCACCTTACTAAAGTTTTTTTTTTATTACGAAAGAGAGAAAAGTTCAGAGAAGAGTCAAGTTGTAAATATAAATATTATAAGGTTTAGTTGGTTATAGGAAACCTACCGTAAATACTTTTGATTCAAATTTCGATTAATACTAAATTCTCTTAAATGAAAATCGAATACACAACTAGCACGTTAACAGACCATACCTATACGAGAGCGCTCTCAATGTGTCGAGTTACATATGTGTAAAAGCGAGAAGATGAAAATGAACCATGTCCCCGAGCGGAAATCAAACCTACAACGGTAGTTTTGTACAGTCATACACTGTACCGCTATTGCCTCCAATACTGATTTATAGTAAAGCTAATCGTATATCTATCTTCAATTATTACCTCTACAGTTAATCTCAGTTGGCATGAGCGTATAAATTATCGTGTTTATTTAGTTCCAATGAAAGTGGACGAAGATTTGTCATGCTTCACTTTCTCTTTCCAATTAGTAGCAAATACATATTTGTGTCTTTACCCACAATGCCAAATCGACACCATTCATTTTAATAATGATTTATATATGACAAGTGTCTGACATGACGTCTATAGACGCGATTGTAGTAACTGCAATTCAAGATTGTAGTGGTATTATATTTAAGCTAGTACTCATATTTTTGTTTGCATGGATATTAAGATCTAAAACGGAAAATTCCGTTTTTAAAAGCTTTTATTTAACTTGCAATGTATGTATGTGGGTTCGGGTGAAATCTTGGAGCTCAATTTTGAAGTAGATATCTTCAACCGATTGAGCTGAAATTTTGTATACACGTTTACTTTGGATGACAATGCACGATAAAATATGTGACGTCATTCTAAATTTAATATGGCGGACCATACAAGATGGCGGATCTGTTATTTTTAATGTACTTCTACAATATGGGTATCAAATGAAAGGGCTCGTTGAGAGCAACTCGAAAAATAATGTGATGTTATTCAAAATCCAATATGGCGGATATCGAAGATAGCCGAGTATCTATTTAGTCTATTTCTACAATATAGATATTAAATGAAATGGGTCGTTGACCGTAACTCGAAAAATAATGTGACGTTATTCTAAATCCAATATGGCGGAACATCTGAGATGGCGGAATAGTTATTATTTATGCACTCCTGCAATATGGGTATCAAACCAAAGATCTTGCCGAGAACAATTAGAAAAATAATGTGACATTACTTGAAATCCAATAGAATTGACACTATTCAAGTTTTTTGTGCTTTCATATAATGAAAGGTACGTTCGTACGATTGAGCTGAAATTTTGTATACACGTTTGGTTTGGATGACAATGCACGAGAAGGTTTGTGACTTCATTCTAAATATAATATGGCGGACCATCCAAGATGGCGGAATAGTTATATTTAATGCACTTCTATAATATGGGTATCAAATGAAAGGGCTTGTTGAGAGTAACTCGAAAAACAGTGTAACGTCATTCAAAATCCAATATGGCGGATCATCCAAGGTAACAGAATAGTTATTTTTGATGCACTTGTACATTATGGGTATCAAATTAAAGGGCTTCTTGAGAGCAACTTGGAAAATGATGTGACGTCATTCTAAATCCAATATGGGGGACTCTCCAAGATGACGGAATAGTTATTATATTTGCAATTCTCCAATATGGATATCAAATAAAAGGGCTCGTTGAGAGCAACTCTAAAAATAATGTAACGTCATTCTAAATCCAATATGGCAGAACATCTAAGATGGCGAAATAGTTATTATTTATGCACATCTGCAATACGGTTATCAAATGAAAGGGCTTGCCGAGAATAATTAGAAAAATAATGTGACAACCTAGCCAGTGGTAACTAAAAAGTAAAAAATAAATTATAAGCAAAAAATATTTTTTAGAAAAAGCTTTTATTTAAACGGTCTAAAAAGGAGAAAATAAAATTTGTCTTTTAAATTTTAAGTATCAACTGATAACCTCATTGTACACAATTTATATGATCATAAAAGCTTGTCGCGTAAATAAATATTTAATTAAATTGAAACTTTAAAAATTTAAACTTAGCAGATTTTACATAATTAAATTAGTGCTAGTTACACAAGTAAATCGCGCGACAAGTCTTAACTCTAATAATATCTCTGGCTATCCTCATATCCTGAATTTTTTTACAGCCTCACGCTGTATCCCGCATTTAATCCTTCTATTCATTTATCCATAGGCTATCCTAATAATTACAAAATATTCGTCTAAAAATATTTTATGATGAAAGCTTATGGATTGTTATAGTTTTTTTTACATTCTGTCTATTGTTGTTTCCATTAGCTTGATGAATTCATTATTTTATAAAACTTATATGAAAATTATATTATTTAAAAAACGTATAGCGATACATAGATAGATATAATGTATATGTAATTTAGTATCAGGCCGAAATTGTGTAATCAGCTCAATTGTGTTTTCAAGCTCAAGGCATTCTAAAATTGGTTTACGATACGTAAATTTTATCTTGTGTCTCCTTAACTTTTAAGGTTTATCATATTTTTTATTTTTATGTATTTTCTACATTAAGCAGGCTTAGCAGAGACAATTTGACATTTTTTTTCCACTCGCCACTTTTTGTGAGTGGCGAAATTTAACTCCGCGGCTTCTTTTTGACAGCGAGGAAATGATAATAATAATATATACCAAGTAATGATAGGCAGGTAAAGGAATCCTAGTGTCAGAACACTGCGTTCCCCACTATTTGACCAATTTTTGAGACATCGCCTGATAAATACCGGAACTTAACGCCAGGCTTTGTCTTGTTACCTGAATGTGTAAATAATTTATTCCCCAATAGGAAATCGAACCCACGATCATCACGTTTACAGTCACAATTAACGCTTAGAAGCTGCCACTGTGCCACCATGCCCTTTTGGCAATTTTAAACTTAATGATTCCTTTACATCTGTGGTTAAATGCACTAACAGTGAAATGCATAAGACCCAATTTTATACTTTCACTTGCAGCGTGTGAAGTAGCAAAACCTAACCTAGCAATTACTGACTAGCTTTTAGTTCGATTCGTTATAGGGTATTAAAGTTCGGACTATAAACCTTCATATAGGTATATTAATTTTCTCTCTATTCTTTAATTTAAATTTCTTAATAGTAAATAAATAGCCAGTATTCCTAAAAAAAACGTCTTAAGCCAATGGCGTTTGTGTGTTTTACTGTAAAAAAAGAATTTATGGAAAGTCTAGTTTTAAGATTTAATACTGTCCACGAGTTTCTTGCTTTTTCTACATATAAAACTTTTCCGTTACGGAGTGACTGACAAATAAGCCATAGACGAAACTACTCAGAAAGTTGCAATTTAGCATGTAAGTAGGTTAGGGGGTGTGTGGAAGACGGGAATTTCTAGAAATTCTTAGGGAGGATTTTATTGAGGTTTTCAGTTGTAGATAGAGTGATTACAGAAGAAAAGTGAGAAGCGAAAATAATTTTAACTTAAAAAATTGCACAAGGCGTTAATTGAACCGGATGTTTTGAATGGAAACATTATATGGACGTTCCTTTACTTTAATAGTTGTTGAAATGAAGGAGATAAGAAGTAAAGCCCAGTTGATACGCTTAAAAGATATAATACGTAATTTAAAACGTAGTTCATACATGAAATGATAAATGTTGTATTAAGATTTTTTTTTTCTTCAGACAGAGAGAATCTAGTGGTAAGACTCACTGTTCTATACTTTCCGCTCGTTTTAGAGCCTTTTTATGTTAGCCATCACCATGTTATGTTCTACTAGGACTGGAAAATAAAAATAAATTAAATATAAACACTTTCCAGAGGCGAAATAACATTTCCCTGATGATGAAGTGATGATCAAACCCACAACCCTTATTTTTACAATCAGACTTCCAAACTGGAAACATAAGGAACCTACAGTTTGTAGGGGTTTTATCAAACGTAGTCTTAAGGGACAGTGACTGTAGTCGCTGTAATTGAGAATTGGATCAACATGCATAGATATTTACATATTTTTTCTGGATCCAGACAAAGCCCGGCGTTAGGTTCCGCAACTCTACAAGGAATGTCTCTCCAAAATGTTAACACTAGCTTAGATATTGTATAACAAATAAGTTTTGATTATAAATAAATTGAACAAAGGAAGCATTCAACATTCTAACTAATATGTAATTTTGATACGTTCTCGTATAACCAATAAAATGAGCCAAAAAGTTTAAAAGTAATCGCAATCTACCAAGAAGAGGAAAGGTGATTCGGAAGGAACTATATAAAGTTGTTAATATACCCATAAACTGTTTCACCATTTTGTTACATTTATAACAATGTTGGAATATTTATATGTTTTCTTTAGCAATTATTATTGTTATAAAAATATCTTTTTTCTTTTTTTTTAATATGCATGGACACTTAAATACAAATTCGAATGCAATTGAATAATTTTTAGTTATTAACTTAACAAACTTTGTAAAAGTTTATGCATTAAATAATAAAAGTAAAATCAAAAATGTAATAAATGTTTATTATAATATATACATTAAAATGTTAATATAATCAGTCAACTGAATAAGAAACTTCAAATAGGAATCAAACACCGCGTTATATTCAAATTACAATATTGCAAGTTCCCAAACATTAATTCAAAGATGTTCGAAATTATAAACTTCCTATTGTTTTATAAATTAGTTTCTGCCGAGTGGTTGGTCGGTGCCTGCATAATTTTCATATAATCTACAAACAAGACTTAATTTTGAAATTTCATATATTTTGGGTTGTTTATTTTCTACTGTAAAATTATGAATTTGTTTAAAATTAATTATGTATGTGGGGTAAAATAAAAAAGATAGTTGACAATTGACAAATAAAATAACGTTACATACGGTTTAGACGACAAAGCATTTTTTATTAGGTACTAAGTTCACTTTATAATATGGTCTATGAGTAATGCTATGCATAAAATTTTATTCTTTTAGATCTTGTAACAATTCATAAATATCAAACATTTTCGTAAATATTATCTCATTACATACTAATTGTACTATTTATTTCTAGACAATTATAACACCATTCTTTTTTTTAAGTCAATAACAGTTTTAGGGTCGATAAACAATACTTCCTATAAACATTTTTGTTTATTTATCCCAAATTATACGCAAAACTATAACGTAATTAATTCATAATAAATATTTACAGTTGCAAATCATAATGAAAGGGGCAAGAATGGTAATTTATTCAAATGTTTTCAAGACTGTTTTGGCCGCTGGTATTATCTCGACCACTGTATATTATTCATTGTTTGAATTTAGAGTAACTACTTAAATGAAAAGCCTTTCATATTTTTCAAAAAATAAAAATGTATGTTATAAAATTTTATTTATATTTAAAATAGGTATGTGTTTTACTTTTGTAGAAACAAAGTAATTAAATTAATCAAACGACCTCCATAATTAAATGGAAACTAGGAAGCGGAGTGTCTGAACACTAGCTTTGGCTATATACATACATTTTACTATATGACAGCGTTAAGCTAATAAAAATATATTTAATCGATTCATTCATATCGAAATTAAAATATCCATACATTTATAATGAAGTTTTAATATATATACCAAATAAGAATATAAACTAAAACATAAAATAAACGAAAAATTCATTATAGAAACAAATTAAAAACAACACAAAAAGTGAACATCGTTGTATCACCTCGCACAGATTCTTTCGCCTTTCGCGATCTCCTCTAAAGCAGTCACTTCCGACCCGTATAAAAACTTAGAGCATCAGCCCGAGTGTATCACAGCGTTCTGTACCGGCGTTAAACCAACACTAAACATACCGACATGAAGACATTTGTAAGTGATTATTTATTATTTATTATATAAGTTTAAAAGTGTTTTAAATGCTATGTTTATTCGGAAAAGAAATCTTGGATAAAGCTGATTATGTTCACACAATTCCTAAATTTAAGAAATAGGCGGAGAAAATAGTGATTTTACAGTGAATTGTCAATTTTGTTAATATTTTGAATTACGAATAAACGTACTCATATAATGTTTAAATAACTAAATTGAATATTATATAATTAATCTCAAAATAATTAAAAGTTCATAAATTTGTTATTTCTTAGTTACGAAGAGCTAACATTGATAAGGATCATTTCAAGGATTTTTAAAGCCCCTATCGTAATATCGTTTTTACTGTTATAGGCCAAACTGAACTTTAATATCAAAACTTCAAGTTTGTGATTCTTTTATTAGATTTATTTAGTAATTAATATTTTTGCTCAAAACATATCAAAATAAGAAGAAATAGAAATTAAATATAATATAAAATTGAGAGCACAAAAGAAATATCTTAATCAGTTCTATTTATAAAAAAATATGTTTTATACATTGGAATAGTAAATGTATAATTTTGTAATTACAACACAGTGTTAACGACGGTTAAAAGACTATTGTTCAAAAAGTAAAGATTTAAATCACTAAAATAATTACTTGCGTTCATATTACTATGAGAATGTAGAGTGTTATATTCTCTTCCTTATTATTATTGGATATGGATGGATAGATATTTGAATTTGAATTTTGACTATTATAAGTACATATTTAACTGGTTGGCATAGTGTTAAATGAATCAAATTAAAAAACTAAGATGTGATATTGGTCATTAAAACGAAGAAACGATGTGGCGTAGGGGCACAAGGTTGTGACGGTTGTGGGTTCGATCTTGAAATGTGGCGGAAAGTGGGGAACGAAGTGTCTTAACACTAGGTTCTGGCCACCCTACTGTGAGCGGGATACAACGTGAAGCTGATACAAATACGCATTTCTATTAAAATATATACCAATCGTTTGATTACGCGTTTGAATATTCATCTATTTATAACTAAGTCCACATTCGTCTGAAAAAAGTTTTAAATACTCAAAATAGGGAAAAATTAATAAATAAATCGCACCAAAAGTTTGTTAGCGAAAGAGCATCAGACCGTCAGAGTTGCTTTCGCATTTATAATAACAGTATGAATAAAACATTTTCACATTAATCTAAATTTAAATAGAAAAATGTTGTATGTGCAATTATATTTGTTTATATTTTGTTTGTTTTTCTTTAATGTATTTGTTTATTTCGTTTTTGTAGGTCATAAGCGATTAGTTGATAAAATTTAGCTTATTTCTGCAAGAGAATTTTGAAAACTCAATCACAATCAATAGTTTTTTTAGTTACACCTCAAAGAATATATCTACATATAAAAAAACAAAATACCTAATGAACTTATATATTTTTCTTATTTTTTCATTGTATAATATTTATTTAAATTAATAAAACTCTGAGTGGAAAATTATCAATTAGTTACTTGTCAAAGTAAAAAGTTAAGGTTTTGTGTTTAAAAACTAAATTAGATTCTAAATAATTTTTGTTGCACTGCCATTTAAAAATTGTTAGTCTGAGGCTTATTGTTAGAACTTACAACTAGTTTCAATATGCTGTAGCGTTAAAATAAACATAAACCGGTCAAGTGCGGGTTCGATTCCCACTCGAGTGAATGATATATTTAATATTTTCATTTTCTCGCTCTGGTAACGTGGGAAAGAAAAAATTAGGAAGGAATTTTTTTTAAAGAAATTTAAATAAAAAGTTAATCAAAACAACTGTAATAATTATGATTAAAATCAAGAAACTTTGTGGTTTTTAATGAGAAATTGTCAGTGGTCTGTCTCTTTGTCATCTCGGGTGCTAAATTGGCTTTCGCAAGTTTGTTTCTACCGCGTGTCTGTATATTATTATTTTTTATTTTTTAACTAACCGGTACCCACTTTAAAGAGTATGGAGTAAGTAGTACCTACATCCGTATATATTTTTAATATTTTTAAAAACTTACTTTAACGGAACGGAGTATTTTGACACTAAGTTCCCTCTACCCACCCCGCTACGTATGGGATAAAACGTGAAGCTATAGGAATAAATATTTTAACCAAAAAAAGCCTTAATAATTTGTTACAACAATTGCCTATATATAAAAAAGGAATAAAAACTTTATATAATTGAAAAATATTTAAAATTATCCATATTTATTTTATGAAAATTATATACACATATTTTTTAAACACAAATAAGTATTAATACGAAATAGTGAGGGAAAAATCTCCGGTTTCAAAGTCGATTGAACGATTACTATTGCCCGGTTAGGAGCTCAGCCATGTGAAAATCGACACAGTATCCAATTTATTCCTATTTCAAAAGAATCGATATAGTTGCTAGATATCGATATGAGATCGAGTTTTATTTTCGAAAACTTATTCCTTTTTTACATATAACTTATATAGCAAGTTTTAAAATTCATAATTTTGTATATTATAACGTTAAGCTGTTAAATATCTAACTTCGCAATATTACATTTTGTGCTTATTTTTAAACGGTTTTATTTAGTTGTAATTCATTTATCTACAAATAAGTTTAATTTGTAAGGCCACTAGCATGCGTCTGTAAACGTGACAGGTTGTGGGTTCGATTCCCATTCTTCTTGTGATCTTCGCTCTCGTAACGAGGCGCGGCGTTGAGTTCAGACATTCAACACGCAATCCAAAATTCAACGGAAAGTGGAGAACGGAAGCGTCTCGTTAGGAACGGAGTTACTTACCATTAGGTTCCCGGGTTTTCTCTGCCTACCCTAAGAAAGACCTAATTGCATTTATCTATATTAAAGACCTATAAGCATTTATCTTAAAATCTATATATAAATGAGTATTAGTATGATGAAACCGGATAATACGTTAATACCCACATAACACCAGCATTAAATGTTATATCAGAATCCAAGCAAAACTACTTAATTGAGATAATGATATAAAATGGATTAAAAAACAAGTTACGTTGAGAGAAAGGCAGATGTTAGATAGCCTGTATGCTATTAGTGTTTAAGTTAATCTTTTTTTCTTACGTTAGAGTGGTCGGTATATCCGTGTTTATTATGATAGTGAAGTGATAGTGACACATCACTTTTATTTGAATATATAATACAAGGTGTTAAGTTCCGTCTCTCAGCTAGCATTGTCTCGCGAATTTGACGGGAAATGGGGATTGGAAGTGTCTTAATTGGAACGGAATGTTTTAACACTATGTTTTTTGTTTCTTATGCCTATCCTGCTATGTGCGGGATACAGCGTGAACGTAAAAAAAACAAGTTCCGTCTCTCAGCACGCATTGCCTCGAATTAAGATTGAAAGTTAAATGAAGTGTCTTCAAACTGAAGCTTAAAAATAAAATTTTCTTTGCCACAACAGAGATTACAACCTGCTACCTCGTACTATAATTTTCAAATTATTACGATATAGGTAAAATACTAAGAATATTTCGATACATTTTTTCATCATACATCACTAAGGATTAAAGCACTGAGGTTTATTCACGGGTTTATTTGGTATACTTCTAATATACTTTACTTGATAAGCCAATGGTCTAAGAGTATTTCTTAGATTTATTTTATTTAATATTACATATATTATCTAGGAAAATACTAATGTCTTTTAGAGATATTTCTTTTTTTTTAAATAAAAAGAAATATCTCTAAATAGTGTCCAGTTTTGAATAATCGCCTCTATTAAAGGAACCCAGCATCAACAACGTTATCTTTAAGTAGAGTGAGAGCGTTACCCCCAAATGGGAATCGAACTTACTTATATTTGTAAACACCTTAAATTCTGGTTTGTTTATTACGACACCCCACGCTTTGCCTGGTTACCAGAGCAAGGAAATGAAAATATTTAATACTTATTTTCCTCATCTGGAAGCCAGTTTTGGACATGGTGCACGCACCACGTCTAGCCTCGAAATAATAGTTACAAAATTAAATTCTAGCATCCTACTTCCGGTTCAAGATAGCTCTAGTGTTTCGTTTTAGACAACCTACAAAACTAGTTTAGCCGGTAGAAAGGCCCGTAAAAGGGACATTCACTTTTAACTATATGTTATATATTATATACGTTAGTTAGTTAGGAATTTACTTTCGAAACTTATATTATATAGTTAATAGAAAACTAATTGGATTTATTGAAAGAAATACGACATTGAATGATGTTTTTCTTGCTTTTTTTTTGTTTAACTGATATTAAAGATTTGACTGATCACGCTGTATCCTGCACATAGTAGGGTAAGCAGTGGGAACCTGGAAATCTAGTGTTAAGACACTACGTTTCTTAAGAATTCTTAAAGCGGTGCGTGTTTAATGTAGTTCAATGCCGCGATTTGCTTCATCACATTCGTTTACATTCGCACCCTATACAACGAATAGTTTATCAACTACAACTATAGACTACGTATTTCCATTATCCAGAAGTAAAATCAGAAGCTGAAACTGGTATAAATTTCATTTAAATGGTAGTTTTTCAAATTACTTTTAAGCTTACAAAGAAGTTTTATGATTATTTGAAAAGAAGCTAAAAGATAAATGTTCCAAAAAACAAGATCCCTATAAAGAATGATTGTTCTTACTCTCAGTTTTCTGTTTTCGAAAGTTAGAATAGATGACCTGTCTCGCACAATAAGAGCCAAGAATAGGTAGCAGTACATATGAAAATGTTCATATTTTATTACATTTTGACACTTTAAGATATTATACAGGTCATAGACTATATTCCGCATATAGCAATGTTTGAGACTGCATTATCGTTACTAGAGCGAGGTAATAAAAATAAAATTCCCACTAGTGGGAATCGAACCCACATCCGTTTACAGTTACAGGTAATAAATATTATTATACATTACAAGCTTTCCATGTTGGCACAGTGGATAGTGACTTACAAAATAGTTATGGATTCAATTTCGTCTTCGAATTTTTTATCACTCTCGGTATTTAATATAAGCGGATAACTAAGAACAGAGTGTTTCAACTAAAATTATTGTTTAGAGATATGTAGAGCTAAAATTATTTTGCATTAGTTATTATATCAAACCGGCTACAACCTGTTAAATTGACTATTATGTCAATGGGTTTCTTAATACCAAATACCAGCATTCTCCTTTACGTTCTATTATATTTTTTAAGTTGTATAACGATGTTACAATAACTTAAGTGGCATAACGGAATCGGTGAAGCGTTGAGATTCACTTGTTTCGAAGATTCTTAATAAAAATTCCATAAAAAAATTTAAAATAGTTTTTTTTATTAAATAGAATTAAAATAATTAAAGAAATGAAACTATATATAAACAGTTATTTTTATATGTAGAAATGTAATAATAATAATTTTCCAAATTACTAAGACTAAAGTCTTAGTTATAAGATATTCACAGACAAACAAAATACAAACTGTAATACAAATATATGTAAACATCAATACAAATATCTAAGCTTGTACACACACCAGAGATATTATGTTTACAATAATATATTCGGGATATACCTACTTAAACAAGACTCGAACAATTAAGATTCATATAGACATTTATTTCATAATTTGCTTCACGCAGAATCCCGTTCACAGCAGGTTAGGCAGAGAGAACCTAGTGTTAAGACTCTACATTCTCCACCCACATCATATTTCACGATGATTTTTAAATTTAACGGTCTATGCCAGAAAGAGAAAAACTTGTGTTAAGATACTCCGTATCCACTTTCCACTTAAATTCAAAACACTGTGTGTTAATTGGCGGAACTCAACGTCGCACGGTAGATAATGATGATATACCTCACTATATTACTCTCGATTGTTACATAAATATTTATTTTGAATGAAATTGAACCTACGACCGCGTAATACTTCAGTCACGTAATAACTTTTAGTTTTTCCAGCTGTTCCATTTAACAATGGGATTCTGAATATTCCGAAAACACAATAGATATACCGCTTCAAGTTACTTAATAAAATGTCAGACAATAAAATAGAGTAAAAAACTGAACCTTTACTAGAGCGCGACCACATTATGTTTTTATTTTATCAAAGAATTTATCAATGCAGTTCTTTTTAAAGGAAATTCTGATATAATATTTTATACAAAATTACATTTTTTCGATACAAAAGTAAAGCAATCTTAGAGATCTTTTCACACTGTATGCATTTATGTAATTGCACGTACGAGTATATATCAGGATAGGCATATGAACCTAATATTAAGACATTCAGTTCCTCCGGGAATCGAACCCACAACAATACAAACAAGCATAATTAAAGATGCTTCACCCACTATTATTTTTTTATTTATTAGAAAGATATAAAGTATAAGTTGTACTCATATTAAGAAATAATCAAACGGACTACCGTTTGAAATTCGTAATATGAAACTAAAAAGACAGCACCGTCTTCGATTTGCAAAGAATCTTATCTCGTACAATCGAAGCTCATTTAGTGAAAGGCAAAGAAATAAATAAACTTTTGTTAGACATAAAAACAAGTATTACTCAATCTATATAATGTGAACATAATGAACTTTCTTAAAGACTGCTAGATGAGAGAGAGGTTTTAATGTAATGCTTTGTAAAATGGAATTTAAATTAAGTTATTTTTTATTTTTACACTGATAATCTATGTGTAATTAAAATCAAAATAAAAAGCCCCAAAGAGCAATAAACCCATAGTTGCATGTTTAAAATATGATTTTCAATACAAATATAAAAAGTCATTAACTTTGGTAAGGTAAGGTAACGCGACGGTTGAGCGTTCGATCTCCATTCGAGGGAATAAATTATTATTTCTGAACATTTTCATTTCTTCGCTCTGGCTTCTGGTTGAGTTCTGCCACTCGAGAGGCCTCGAAAAATTCTGCGGAAAGTGGGCAACGGAGTGTCTTAACACTATCCTGCTGCATTGTCTGTTTTCAGTATATTTTTGATATATTTTATATGTTTAAATAAATCTAAATATAGAATTTGAAACATAATCTTTACATAATAAACATTGAACATATATAGCGTACCTATAACAAGATTAATAAATACATCCAGACTAGCTATAGCTTCGTGAGATGTGACTTTTGTTCCAGAATATTTTTCGTACTGAGTACCGAAATCTATATCTACAAATCGTCAATAATAAATAAATATTTTACTTCTTTATTACAAAATTGAAACTAATTTCAAAATGATTTTAAATCAAACCAGAAGTTACCCTTTACGTAATACTGCCGTATAAAAGTTCTGCGTCCTTTAAATTCATACTTATACTTTGAAGCATTCGCGTGTTCAACTAAAACCGATTTGCAATGATGGAGGAAAAAGCTTTGCCATTTCTATGAGTTTTTTAAAAAATTCTGAGTATATCGAGTGATTTACAGGCGCTTGGGCAACGATGCGTTCAATAATTGCCAATTAAATAAATTTAACGAGATTGCATCAGCGCGTTCAGCTCTCGGACTATTCTCCCAACAATACTTGACAATGGACGGCCTTTATTTACACAATAATATAATATATGTATGTCAGCGTATCAGATTTTTATTATATAAAATATATGAAAACCGTCGTCGGTGAAATATATGCTGACTTATGATTTATTTTTAACATAGTTCGCGTAAAATTTAAAGAATGTTATAATATTTTAAATAGTTTATTGTATAGAAATTATCTTTGTTTGCAGGTCTGTTTATTGGCACTGGCGGTCGCCACTTGCAAAGCCGGATTCGATTCTGGGTATGATCAAGGAAATAATGGCTTGGGTGATAACGGAGGTGGATTTCACGCTCCTGCACCTATAGGTGGAGGTGGACATGACTTCTCTGGAGGACAAAATCATGACTTTGGAGCAGGTCAAGGAGGTCACGACTTTTCGGGCCAAGGTGGACAATTTTTAGGAGGATTTGGAGGTCATGATTTTTCTGGTGGTCAAGGAAATGAACATACTTTAGCTTTATTACAAGGTCAAGATTCGGGCCATGGTCAGCAAACCTTCGATTTTGGTGGTCACGGAGGTCAGGGTGGTCAAGACTTTTCTGGGGATTCATATTTGCAAGCTGTTCACGATTTAGGCCAACAGCATGATGGTGGAGATGATGGACACGGTGCTATTCAAGAAGTGAATGTTCACGGTGATGGAGGCCAAGGAGGTGGGTTTGCCCATTTTGGAGGTAATGGCGGGGCCAGCGGAGGATACGGCGGTAATGGAGGTCACGGAGAACAACAAGGCTTTATCCTTCATGACGGAGGCCAGGAGTTTGGAGATCAATATAACTTTGGACACGCTGAAGCTATTCCAGTTGGAGAACACATTGATGAAGAGCATCCTGTTGAAGTACCTCTTTACAAGCACGTCACAGTCCCCATCCCAAGGCCACTTCATGTCAACGTGCCTAAGCCTATTCTTATTGGTATTCCTCAACCTTACCCAGTAAAGGTGCCTGTCCACAAACCTGTGGCTGTTCCAGTTGAAACTGAAATCTCCATTCCTATTGAAAAGGTTGTCCCTTACCCAGTCGTGAAACATGTGCCCTACCCAGTAGAAAAGCATGTACCCATTAAAATTGAGAAGACCGTCACCGTTCACGTACCCCAGCCATACCCAGTCAAAATCCCAGTTTACAAAACCATTCATCACAAAGGTCATCATCATTGATGATTTTGATGATTGATTTGCTGTGTGCTTTGAAGTGTGTGTGTGTTCCGTGCCTTGTAAATATTTGTTATCTAATTTTAAGTCATTTTCAACGGTCTTCATGTTGTAGTTGATTTATTTATTGTTAAGATTGTTGATGTTTATACTTATGAAAAATATATTTGTTACCTGTTACATGTATCGTTTATTTTTTTTTAATATTCATAACGTTACCAATTTTATATGTTATAGAAAAGTTCATATATATGAATAAATAGTAACAATCATAAAAACAAACTAGTCGTATAAACTTTTTACATGATTTTTTAATACATTTCACTGCACTTGTTTTTATTTAAGTGCATTATTATAATAAATTCATTAAATGAGATATTATAATATCATAATTATTTATAGTAGTTATTACAGTAACTTTATATGTGTCAAATTAATAATATCCATATTACTTAATGTTAAATTCAATTAAGGAAAGTAATTTCCTCCTTTATAGCTTTACGACTCACGATTGTTTATTATCTGCAAAATTCGATGGTAAATTGAGTGATTGTAATCTGCCGATTAGGAATGAAAGAGGATAAGAGGAGTCAATATCTTAAGAGCCCTTGTCTTCCTTATCCGTGTTTATGACGAGAATTATTAACAGTGTGAAATGGGGAGGTTATTAGGCTTAGGCTCGCCGCTTCCTGTCCAGCTATGTAGGAATAGTATTAAAAAGGACAAGTAAGCAAATATGGGCAATTGGGAAATACCTGATTTTAGTCGTAGTTTATAGGCTAATGCTTGTAAGCATTGCGTACCTACAGCGGTCTCCTTGGTGTGTCATAGTGTAAAACTAAACAACCGAAAACTAAAGAGGAAACTGAGATAAATGGCTATTTTTTTTGCTGTCTTCTATAATATATAATATTTATATATGGAGTTAGATATATATACTAGAGTTCTATTAGAGGGTTTTCTTTTGTGGACTACATGTTAACCAAACTATTTCATTATTTTGGAACAAACAAACCTACATGTAGAGTCACACTATTACTGACAATTGAGTTAAAATTCAATGTCTAGTGTCATCGATGAAAGCAATTTTAATTTATATTATAAGAGCCTATAAATAGGTAAATAAAAAAGTTAAGTAAATTTTCCTTTTTCTCGCCTCCCTGTTCATCTTAGAAGATCAAAGCAGCTTGTACGTGAGCTATAAATAAAAAACATAGTATTATATTTTTTTATAATAATATATAAATATTCCATTTATTTCATTTACAGTCAACTTGAAAGACACGAGCGATATTTTACACTATATCTTAAAATTTAAGGCACGTTGCAAGAGTTTGTTTTGCTCTCGTAATACTTTTCACATAACCCTTTTAAAAAACATAGAAGTAGTCCGCTAGTATTAATTAAAAATAGTCAAAGGAGGAAAGAATATCGAAACCAGACCGAGGTCTCAATGTCAATGTTTCTTTTTGAAGTCAGTTAAAAAGGACGGAAAGTGGAGAGGAGTATGAGGGGTAATTTCATTTTATTATAAGTTAGGGCTGTCATCGATCCACCAACTCCCAGATTGGCTTTGAGGGTCTCCGGGAACGTTCCGGAAGGGATATTTGAAAAGTATCTGGGTTGCATCTGTATATTTTTTGAATCCTAATCTAATGCTCAGTTTAGTCTAGGTAAGTATAATACGTGTAAATTCGTCACTAAAATAAAATATAGTAGAATGGCAAAAAATGGGGAACTGGTAAGATAAAACGCGGCGTTGAGTTTCGCTATTACCGCGAAATAATTAAAATTATGATGGTAAGTCTTGATTCTAGGTTCCCGGATATTCTATGATGCGGTAAAAAGCATTAAGAAAGAGAGACACAACTGATATATATCATATCATTGATATATTATATGATTTCAGCAACTTCCACAATTTCTGTATGGTACCACCCTAAAGCAATTTGTTACATAAAACAGTAGTTACTTATGAGAATGTCGTCGTAACTCACGTGTACAATGAGACATCTGGCTTTAGACGGAAGTTAATCTTCGCGTATGTTTTTTTGTGTAATACTAAGAAAATTATAACATTCGTATATAATATTGCGGTATAAAGTTGTTTTTGTTGATAACAATGAAAATGTATGTTTAAATAAAAATATATAATAAAAATTCGGATCCGAACTCGTTATAAGTATGGAAACTCAGCTACTACAGTTTCTAGATTTACGCCCCCGTATGTTCAAGGAAATGATGGCTGCATGTCTTGGTGCAGGACACGTGTTATACCGGTGTCTGGATTACCCCCTACGAGTAAAGAAGTGGTGGCTGGGATTATTACCAGATTCTTATATGTTAAGAAGACATAGCCTTGAGCTCCAACTCCGACAGAGACATCCCATACAACAAACGTCATTGTTGCTCATTTTTATAGATATTATGTAGGGTAAGGAACCCTTCGTGCGCGAGTCCGACTCGCACTTGGCCTTCACGATGTATCTCGCTTATAGCTTTCGCTCAATTGTCGAGATATTGCGCGTTGACTGGTGAAATTCCACTATGAATAATAGAATAGAATGATTTACATTATATGTAAATCTCATGCAGTTCTCAAACAATGTATGTTATTTGGTAAGTTGAGGTTTCAAGTTTAAGTGCAGCGTTTGCTAGTTCTTGTATCAATAATTGATGAGGAGCTTTCAGTGTTGTTGATTTTCAGCGATGCTCTGTTGATGAATTATGCTTTAATAATGTATTAGATATTATACTGTCAAAAGTTATTATAATTATTAAATATATAATTTCTTAAATATAATAAAATTATGAAATACATCTATGTATTGATTAATGTCGTATTTTTTATAATCAATTAAAATTAAAAATTACTAGATACAGTTGGCGAGGTTTAAGTTTGTAGTCTGTATTAAAATTACGTAGTGCTAAAGTATTCTATTTTTCAGTTTACTATTATGTGTATTAAGTGGCGACGAATAACCTTATCCAATACAATAAGTCTGTAGATTAGAGCGGTAAAATTTATAATAATTCAGTCCCACGAGTGGGAATTGAATCACTTACTACCTCCCACCTACCTACACCTCACGTTTACAATAGATCGCTGTCCCAACACGACGTGTCTCTTTAAATAGACGAAAAAAACAAAATATACTCTAACAAATTAAACTACCCTCATAAATTCATACAGATTTTGTATTTTAAAAATCTGTCTAGTATAAAAATAACTGAACAAAATAAAAGATAAATACAACCTCTCCCTATTAAATTATTCGAATCCCACAACGTCCGAAAATTTTTATATTAACTTTGGAAAGTTCGTCAACATATAATAAATCTTTATAAAACAAAACGAGCTTAATACAGAAAATATTTCAACGAGAAAGTTTTGTATGAAAAATAGAAATATTCTTGCAAAGTTCCTCGCAGAGTTTTTTCTTAGCGCGTCATATGTATGTTTCTGTCTTGTAAGCATTACGCTTAAATGCGAATAAAATATGCATAAGAAAGTACTTTACTACATTTTTTGTACTGATTCTTGGGTATTTAAGGTATTTTGCACACAAAGCGTTTGTTGGCGTTTTTTAAAATGATAAAAAAAATAAGTAGGCATCTGTATGAGGTTTGGCGCTTAATGATTAAACAGTACTTCTAGGTTTCTAGTCTAAGTAAATTTATCATTTTAGAACTATATTCACATTTAACACAATTTAGGAGTATATTCAAATATTTAGTACAAAATAATATAATTGAATATATTTCGATTTTTCTTAATAATTTCATATCTACCAAATTTTTCATGCTGATTAAAATATTCAGCCTCACGCTATATTCCATGAATATGATGGTAATTGGTAGGTCTATATAATTTAGCGTCAATACATTTCAATTCGCATGAATTAATATCATTGGGGTAAAAAAGGGGAATAATGTTGAAAATTACGTGCCATTTTATTATGGTGTTCTAATATAACAAGTATTTATTTAAGCGTCCATTTTGAAAATAGCTTTAGCGTTAACAGTAATGTATGTATTCCTTAAACCACAATAGCATGTTAAGTTTTCTACGAAGCCGTGTAAAAAATATCCGAGACGTATTGGAATATTTTTGTCTTTTTTCAGAATGAAAATTAAAATAAGTGAAATTTTTTTACTGACGTTTGTCAACGACATTGTGATGTATTTTAAATATGTTTGATTGTATCTAGTGTACTCGTGTGTACATAGGTTCGAATCCCTCTTAAAGAGAATTCCTATAAGCACGGGCGTAAATGTGGGAGGAACCTGGTAAGATAACCTGCCCACCCCAAAATTTTCATTAACAAAGCTAAATGAAAAAAAAACCTCTACTCAAAAAGGTCAGCTTAAAATTAAAGTCAAAAAAGATTGGCATTTTTTATAGCATTTTCCTATATTTCAAATATAATAAATATTTCTATAAACGCTCTCAAGTTTTTCCGTTTTTCCAATCTTTTCCATTATTTCTTCTTACTTATTTGTAGCAAACTGTTATAATGTTTGATTCAATATTGGATATTATATATTTTCAGGCGCAAGATGGGCACTGCTTTTATTGAAAAGTTGTTCTTTTATACAAAAAATATTAATTTGCGATATGTAATATTTCTTTAACGGGTGAAAATCGCAATAGCGCAATTAAGAATGAGGAACTCATTTTACGTCTTAAATTCCACACAAAGTTGCGAGCCATGCCTAATTCAATATAAACTTAAAAAAATGAAATATCTTTTCATTTTTATTTTCTTCTTTTTTCTCCAATTTTTAACCGACTTCTGTAAGAAAAGGAGGTTATCAATTCGACTGTATTTTTTTTTTTTTTTTTTTTATTTTTATTTTTTTTTTTTATGTTTGTTACCTCATAACTTTTGACTGAGTGAACCGATTTTGAAAATTTTTTTTTTGTTTGAAAGGTGAAGCTTCCCGAATGGTCCCATTTTTTTTTGGTCCATGTCTGACAATGGTATCTATGAGAAAAACACATAAGTCTTAAATTTGCATTAGATATGTGCGCGACAAATAGACGAATAGTTCAATGTCGCGCCAACCGATTTTGATGATTGTTTTTTTATTTGAAAGGATACACTTCAAGGATAATTTGGTGAAAGTTTGGTTAGGTTCCGATTATGGAATCCGGTGAAAATTGAGAAAGTTTGTTTTTTTTTGGTAAAAAATTGATTATATTGTAATAGTTACAAGCAAAAACTTTTTAAATTGATATCAGAAGTGAGATTCCTGATCGTTGCATTTCTTTTCAACCAACCTCAAAAAAGAGGATGTTCTCATTTTCAACCAACTTCAAAAAAGGGAGATTCTCAATTCGCCCGAATACTTTTTATGTATGTTCTTGTCAATACACCAAAATGTAACTTTGCACAAAAATAATAGCTAATTAAATGAAGTTTTACATAGAACAATTACAACCACTCGTTGACAACCAATACCACCACCACCACCACTTCGTGCTTCTTGAATCACTAAAAATCGTAAAATAAATTAATTTTTAACAAAAACAAAAACCGACTTCTAACAACGAACTAAAAAGTGAAAAATAATTATATAAAGATTTTATAATTTTGAAGTCGGTG